>JAODAL010000701.1:0-281432 GCA_025379985.1 Phyllomedusa bahiana
CAAGCCCGCACTTGGGAAGAATGGCACCATATAAGGGTATATAACCCAATTCCAAATTGGGACAGAGGGGAACCCATACTAGGAGTATATAGCCCAAGTCAACTGGGAAACAAAGATGGCACCAAATGTAGGAACTATATAGCCCAAGCCCCACTTGGGATAGACATGGCACCATACTAGGGTGCTATATATCCCAAGTTCCATTTGGGACAGAGATGACACCGTGCTAGGGAGCTATATAGCCCAAGCCCCACTTCGAACATAGAGGGCACCATACTAGGGAGCTATATATCCCAAGTTCCATTGGGACAGAGTGGTACACCTACAAAGGGAGCTATTTAGCCCAACCCATTGGAACAAGAGAATACCTATACTAGGGAGCTATATATCCCAAGTTCCATTTGGGACAGAGATTGTACCATACTAAGGAGCTATGTAGCCCAAGCTCTACTTGGGACAGAGATGACACCATACTAGGGAGCTATAAAGCCCAACCCCTTTTGGGAAAAGAGAATGACCTATCTAGGAAGCTACTTAGCCCAAGCCCCACTTCAGAAAGAGATGACACCATACTAGAGAGTAAAATAGCCCAAGTTCCATTTTGGACAGAGATGACCCTATACTAGGGAGCTATATAGCCCATGCTCCACTTGGGATAGAGAGGGCACCATACTAGGGAGCTTTATAGTCCAAGCTGTACTTGATAAAAAGATGGCTCCATATTTAAGAACTATATAGCCCAAGCTCTACCTGAGACAGAATAAGTTATTTCATTTACAACCGCCTATGGACCTGGAGGATATTATCACAAGGCTTTACTAAGATTTGTAGTTTTCCAACAGCTGGAGCCTCAAGTTGGAATATGCTTAACCATAAAATATTAAAGCAACACTCTAGAGAAAACTAATTCTCCGTGTTACTTTATGTACACTTTTAGTGTAGGGTCTTAGTGATTCAATGCAAAAGGAGAATCCTAGTGTCATGCTCTGCCCCACGATCCCTGAACTTAACATAACACAGATTGGCCTGGAGGACCCCTTTAAGTGTCAATGGCATTTGGTGCAAACTCCTATTATATACTATAGCTTGTATGCAAGGGACCTAAAAGTAGATTAACAAGGCCCAAGGGCCTCAGGGTCTCACAGCTGTCCCCTACTAAGGCACATCCATCATAGAAACTATTCCGGCAGAACCAGTACTCTGTTGACATAACAGGCAGAGAAATAGCAGACAATTATATATTTCTCAAATGTCTAGAAGTAATTTCAGATTATTCCGACCATGCAAAAATCCCATCATAAATACATCATAAGAAAAATGATAGAAAGGTCTTTCAATATTCAGGTGATAGGTAAAGGAACACTCCAGACAACACTAATACAGTCTAGTGTAGGCCCTGATAACAGTGGAAATCCACTACTGTCATTCCCCGCCAGCACCAATCAAGCCCGTGTTTTCACCTCGCAAAAGAAAACGTAAAACTAGATTTCTTCCTGTGAAATAATATCACTTCATAAAGGAAACCTCAAAGTGTTTTTGCTCAGAAGAGCAAATGAAAGAAAGCACTGGTATTTTAAGTTATCTTCAAAGTTCTTGAATCCTTTATCATGTTTACTACCTCATTGCATCTTTAGTATCTCATGTAAATCCTGTGGTGGGGATACACAATTTTGTTGTCTGGAATAGTTTTTGTAGCCTTTGGTATGTTTTCACAATAAACAGACACAAGCAAACAGAAAACAATCTACAGGCCAGGAGCATGCCAACTAACACATAGCACGAAAAATGCATCTTAGGTATCTGAGCATAACAACAATTTCATTGACAATAATGTGACAAATTTAGGGAAAAAATTATGTAACAGCATAAAAAAATTATAAAAAAAATATGATTTTAATAAACACTTCACTGTACAAGCTTCCTATAACAGCAGGTCTGAATAAAGAACAGGAGCCCACTATAAACACATGCCTGGCTGTATAGTCCCACTGTATATCCCATCTATAACAGCAGTCACTGGCGACGTACATTCTGGACCCCTATAACTAGCCGATCTGGAACTGTATAGCCCCTGGCGATCCCCCTAAATAACAGACAGTCTGGACCTGAAAATTCTGGAGCCCTTTATAACAGCAGTCTGCTGTATAGGTCTGGAGACCCCTCTAATAACAGCAGTCTGAGAGTGTATTACGGAGCCGCCCTACATAACAGCAGGTCTGAGGTTAATGTAGTCCTGGAGAAGCACCCCTATAAACAAGCTAGTTCTGGGTGTATAATTCTGGAGTCCACCTATTACAGCAATTCTGGTAATCACTGTATCTGAGCCCCCAATACCAAGCAGTCTGACTGTAACAGTCCTGGAGCCACCCTATAACGATACAGTCATGGATGTATAATCTGGGAGCCCCCCTATTACAGCGCAGTCTGGATGTAGTAGTCCTGGAGCTCCTATAACCTCAGTCCTGGCCTATGAAGTCTGCGGAGCCCCCTATAAACAGACAAGATTCTAGCGCTATGTAGTACAAGGAACCCCCTATCCACAGCAGTCTCGGCATATAGCCAGTCTGGAGCCCCTAATAACAAGACAAGTCCTCGATTGCTGAGTAGTCAGGAGCCCCCTATAACAGCAGTCTAGGCTATAATTACTGGATGCCCCCTATAAACATCAGTCTGGTCTATTCAGTCCCTGAAGCCCCCTATAACATCAGTCATGGCTATAGTAGTCTGGAGCCCACCTATAACAAGCTATTACTGGCCATGTAGTCTGGCAGCCCCCTAAAACAGCAGTCTGGACTTGGTAGTCCAGGAGACCCCTATAAACAGCAGTTTGAGACTGAGCCTGTGTCAGTACGGAGCCGCCCTACTAAACAGCAGTCTCGGCTGTGTAATCTGGAAGCCCCCTATAACATCAGTCTCATTCCATTGCTGTATTAGGTTCTGGAGCCCCTAAACAGCAGTCCTCTGTGCTGTAATAGTCTGGGAAAAAAAAACCCCAGCTTAACATCAGTCTGGCTGAAATAGTCTTGGAGACGCCCCTACATAACACAGTCTTGGATTGTAAAGTACTGAGACCCTCTATAACACAATCTGGTGCATAGTCTAGGAAGCCCACTATAAGCAGCAGACTTGATGTATAGTCCCTGAAGACCTACCTATATCAACAGTCAGGGTGTAAAGTTCGGGGCCACCAATATCAGCACAGTCTGGGTGTGTAGTCTGGAGCCCCCTATAACATGAAACTTCTGGTGTGAAGTCTGAGCCCCACACCTATAACAGCATCTGGGTTGCATAGATCTGGACCCCTATAAACACAGATCTGCTCGTTTAGTCCTGAGCCCACTATAACAGCAGTCAGGCACTGTGCTAGACTGGAAGCACCCTATAAACAGCAATCTGGCTGTCTAAAGTTCTGGACCCCCACTATAACATCAGTCTGGATTTGTAAGTCTTGGAGCTCCCATATAACAATCAGTCAAGCGGCTCGTGTAGTCCTGGAGACCCCCTATAACAGCAGTCTGGGTGTATAAGTCCTGAGCCCCCTATAAAACAGCAGTCCTTGCTGTTTAGATCTGGAGACCCCCTATACCAGCAGCTCTGGCTGAAAGTCCCTGGATCCCCCATCTAACAATCAGTCATGGCTGCGTGCGTATGTCTGGAGCCCCCTATAACGACAGTCTGGATGTATAGTCCCTGGAGCCCACCCGTATACATCAGTCTGTCTGTGATGATGTAGTCCTGGAGCCCCTAATAACAGCAGTCCCTGCCAGTGTAGTACCTGGACCCCCTATAACAGACAGGTCTGGGTGTAAAGTCTGAGCCCCCAATGACAGCACGTCTTGGCTCCATAGTAAGAGCCCACCTATAACATATCAGGAATGTATAAATTGGAGTTTGTCACACATTAAACACTTTGATTTCGACTTTCTGGAGTGCTATGCATACTTAACTCTGATAAAGCGTCCATCGAAGTAAAATAAATAACAGGCGTGTAAATTAGATTTTATTAGCACAATGTGGAAAAACCATTAATTGGTCGAATGTTTCTGACCAAACACACCTTTACCGTTACATCTTTGGATTGTAAGAAATAAAACACCTGAATAAACATATCGAACCTAGACAAGAATGATTTAACAAGTTGTTAATTACTGAGATCAGGAAACCAAATGGACTTGATTACAGATTAGTCATTGTGCTCTAAAATGGGCTTTTTCTTTGTAGTCTGGAGCCCCTATAACAGCAGTCTGGTTGGAGTAGTCTGGAAGACCTAATACACAGCAGTCCTGGGTGTATGAGTCCTGGCAGCCCACTATAACACCAAGTCTGATATGTGTAGTCTGGCGCCCCCTAAAAACACAGTCTGTGCCTGTGTAATCTTGAGCCCCCTATGAACAGCAGATCTGGATGGTGATAGTCGAGCCCCCTATAACAAAATAGTACTGGCTTGTAGTCTGGAGCACGCCCTATAACTGCATTCTGTAAGTATAGGTCTGGAGCCACACCCGAATAACAATAGACGTGGGCTAGTGATAGATCTGGAGCTCCCCTAATAACACACAGTCTTGAATTGTGTAGTCGTGAGCCCCCTTTTAACGGCAGTCTGGCTGTGAAAGCTTCTGAAGTTCCCTATAAAAAAACAGCAGTCTGCATGTATGATCGGAAGCCCCCCGTAATAAACACAGAACTGGGATTATAGTCTGAGAGCCACCTAATATCATACCAGTCCTGGATGTATAAAGACTGGGAGACCAACCTATATCAGCAGTCCTGGGTGTAAAAAGTCTTGGTGCCAACCTATATCATCATCCTGGGTGTGTATGTCTATGAGCCCCCAACATAAAACACAGTCTGGATGTCATGGTCTAGGTAGCCACACTATATCATACAGTCTGGATGTATGAAGTCGTGTATCACCAATATCAGAGCAGCTCCTGGATGTAGAGTCTGGAGCCACCTTATATCAAGCAGTCTGGGTGAAAAGTATCTTGCGGGCCACCTATATCACAGTCTGGGTGTAGTCTTGAGCCACGAATCCCTATGATACGAAAGCAGTCTTGGATATATTGTCTGGGGCACACACCGTACTATCAGGCATCCGGATGCTATAGGTCCTGGAGCCACCTTAAATCAACAATTCTGGCTGTGTAGATCCCTAGGAGCACCCCTATAACATACAGTCTGGATGTATAGTCCCTGGAGGCGCCACACCCTAATAACAATATCTGATCTAGATGTAGAACCTGGAGCCCCCTATAACATCACGTCTGGAAAGTGTAGTGCAGGAGCCCCCTTTAACAGCAGTCTGGCTGTGGTAGTCCCCAGAAGTTCCCTATAACATCAGTACTGGCGCTTATGGAGTCCATGGAGCCCCCTATAACAGCAGTCTGGATTATATCCCTGGAGCCAACTATATCAGTCAGATCCTAGGCGATGTCTATAGTGCTGGAGCCACCTATATCACAGCAGTCTGGGTGTGTACGTCCTGGTAGCCCCCTATAACAGCAAGTCTCTGGATGAATATGGGTCTGGAAGCCCCCTATATCAGAAGTCTGAATGTATAAAGTCCTGAGAGACCACCTAATGATCAGCAGTCTGGTTGTATAGTACTGGAGGCCCCCAACTAACACAGTCTGGATGTATAAAGTCTGGAGCCACCTATATCAGGCAGCTGTGATGTAATAGATCTGGAGCTGACCTATAACACAGTCTGGGGCACGTAAAGTCCCACTGTGGGCCAATTCCTATATCAAGCAGTCTGGGTGCGCGTAATAAGTCAGGAAGCCCCCAAATAAACAGCAGTCCTGGATGCTCTATAGAGTCGATGGTGAGTCCACCTATATCACAGTCTGGAATGTAAATACATCTTGGAGCCACCATATATCTGCGAGTCCACAGGTGTATAGTCTTGTGAGCCCCCTATAAACACCAGTCTTGATTGTATAGTCATGGAGCACAACCTATATCAGACAGTCTGGATGTATAGTCTGGAGCACCTATCATTCAGCATGCTCTGTGTGTAATAGACTGGAGCCTGTATAAAAAGCAGTCTGGTTGTGTAAGTTCTACTGAGCCCATCCCTATATACAGCCAGACTGATGTAGTCTGGAGCCCCCCAAATAACAGCAGTCTTGGTGCGTATATCACAGGGTCACACTTAAATATCATTGCTAATGGCTTTCAATAACCATCTGTATGACGGACAATGACCACAACTCTAAATCTCTTTCCGGCCCACGATGTTAACTCTACTCTCCCGGATCCCTGACTGTCTCTTCAGACATTATCCACCTTCTTCTCCTCTACATAGCTCCTCCTGAGCTAAACGTTGGATAAACAACTGACTTCATCACTTTCCCACCGTCCCACACCCATCAATCCTCCACCATGGATCTCTCATTCCAGTCAATGATACACTCTCTCACCCAAGCACCCACAAGTCGTGCTGCCTTGGGATAACACCCTTAAGACACCAATCTGTCCCTTCAAACGGCACACAAGATTCACACAGCCCTTACCTCTAGCCTAGCCGCCTCCACCTGAAAAAATTATCTCCCCGTATTCCAACAGCATTCCATAACTTCGAAAGCACAAAAATGTTAGGCGTCCAATAGCCCTCATCCGATCTCACGACAAGAAATTGCGCAACATCCTTCTCCTATGCGGCCTCCCAGCTACAGCACCCTTGCTCCGCCATCCAATCCATCCTTAACTCTGCTGAGCCCCGTCTGATTCACCCTCTCTCCTCACTACCTACCTCGTGCCCTCCCCTCATGCCAATTCCCTTCACTGGCTTCCAACCCGTTGCGCCAGGCGAAATCCTGATATTTCAGTTAGTAACCTTGACCTACAAGCTCCCATGAAACCACTCACCCTCCATCACATATCTGCCTTAATCTCCAGAATATTCTCCTAATCCCTCCCCTGTCAAAACTAGCAATCATCCAGCTCCTCAGCAGCCTTCTCCTCTGCTCTCAACAAACAACCGTGTCAACATCCATCACACAAACGTCTCCAAGACTTCTCCTGATGCTTCTCCATACTCTGGAACAACTCACTGGCCAACGACAACACCTCAGACTCTCCCCCACTCTCACACACCTCAAAAAGCCAAAAAAAAAAATCTGAAAAAACACATCATCTTCAGGAGAGCCTATAACCAACACTAACCCCATTGCTGCTACACACCCCACAACCATGGCTGCGCCTCACCTTCTGTCTCTTCGCACCTTCTTGTTAGAGTGTAAGCCTCACGGGCAGGACCCTCTCACTCCTTCGTACCATTGTTTAGTTTTATCTAACTTGTCAACCTGTTAACTATGTTTGAACCTATTACTTAATGTATGAAACCTGAAATGTACAAAGCCTCTGGAACCAAGGGCGCTCACAAATAAATAAATAATTAATAATAATAAATAATAAAAAAAATAATTAATAATAATAATACAAACATAATATTCTGGAGAGCCCACTATAGAACAAGCAGTACTGGGCTGTGTAGTCCCTGTGAGTCCCCCTATAACAGCAAGTCTGGATGTATAGCCTGGAGACCCCTAATAACGAGCAGTCAGGCTGACTATAGACTTGAAGCCCCTATAACAGAAAACAGCAGTCTGGCTATGTAATTCTGACCCCTATACACAAGCATCTGGCTGTGTAGGCCTGGAGCCCCCTATAACAGCAGTCTGGTTGTGTAGTCAGTAGCCCCATAACAGCAGCCTGGCCAGCGTATACTTCTGGAAGCCCCCTATAAAAGCAGTCCTGGCTAGACTTAGATCTGGAGACCCCCTAGTAACAGCGCAGTCTTGGAATGAAGTCTGGAAGCCCCCTATAACCAGCATCTTTGCAGTGTAGTCTGGAGCCACTCCTATAAAACAAGCAGTCTTGCTGTGTAGTTCCTGTAACCCCTATAACAGCAGTCAAGGTTTGTTGAGTATAATCCTGCGACAGCCCCCTATAAACAGCACAGTCCTGGCTGTGTAAATAGTCCGAAGTTCCCTATAACAAGCAGCGTCTGGCTGTGTAGTCACTGGAGCCCTCTTATAACACAGTCTGGCATGTGCAGACAGTCAGAAGTTCCCTATAACAGCAGGCTAGTCTAGTGTAGTCTGAGCATCCCTATAACAACCAAGTCTGGACTGTTGTCTAGATACTAGAGAGCCACGCCCTATAACAGCGTCTGGCATGTGTAAATTCTGGAGCCCTATTACAGCAGTCTTGAGCTGTGTAGATCACTGGAGCCTCCTATACAACATCAGTCTGGCAGTGAAGTCTGGAGCCCCCTTATAACGAAGAGTCTGGCTGTGTAAGTCTGGAGCCCTAGAACAGTAGATCTGTATTGCGTGTAGTCCTGCGGCAATCACTTATAACAGTCAGTCTGCTTGTGTAGTCCTGAGCCACCCTCTATAACAGATATCTGGATGTGAGTGCTGGAGTACCCCCCTATAACAGACATTCTGGCCTGTATAGTCCTGGAAGCCCCCTATAAACAGCAACTTCTGGCTGTGTCTGTAGAACTGGAGCCCCCTATAACAACAGATATCTGGATGTGTTAGTCATGAGCCCCCTATAACATGCAGTCCATGGCTGTATAGTCAGAGCCCCCTAATAACAAGACCAGTCTAATGTGTAGTACATGAAGTTTACCCAATAACAAGACAGTCACTGGCTAGTGTAAGTCTGGAGCCCCATAGTAAACAGCAAGTCCAGGTGTGTAACAATGTCTGGAGCTCCCTATAAAAAACCAGCAGTCGGTTTAATATTCCTGGATCCCTCTATATACAGTAAAGTCTGGATCGTGATAGTCTGGTAGCACCCTTTAACAACGCAGTTCTCGTTTGTGAGCACATTCTGGATCACTTACTACCACAGCCGAGATGTATAGTCTGGAAGCCTCCACCCCACTAATTAAGCATACAAATCTGGCTCTAATAGTCATGGAGCCCCCTATAACATCAGTCAGGCTGTAAATAAAGTCTGGATCCCTCACCTATAACAGCATCTTAGTGTTTCGGTCCCCTGGAGCATCCCCAATACCAGCATGTCTGGCTTTGTCAGATCTGGATCCACACTATAACAGCATTCCCCCTTGCCGAGACGTAGACTGGAGCCCCTTATAACAGTACTGTCTAGGCTGTATAAGTCTGTAGCCCCCCTATCACAGCAGTCTTGCTGTGTAGTTCTGGAGCCCCAAACCCTACATTAACATGCAGTACTGGCTGATGGTAGATCTGGAGCCCCCTATGACAGCATCTGGCTCTATAGTATAAAGGAGACCCCCTAAAAACGATAATCAGGAATAGTATAATTAGGAGTACTACCTTTTAACACTACTTTGAATCATTGTTATTATTGGTGCTGCAGCTATTTACTCTGTGATAAATCATCGAAGTAAATATTAACCAGGATTAAATTTATAATTTAAATTAGACAACACTGTGGAAAAACCATTAGTGGTTATTTTGTTAAAGAAACAAACCCTGAATAAACATTCGGACACTTAGAAGAATATTTATAACAAAAGTTTGGTTAATATCACGGACGTCAGGAGAAAACTATACCAAATGGACTGGATTACAGATTAGTCATTGTGTTCTGAGCTGGGCTTTTCTTTGTAGTCTGAAGTTATTTGTCGGGAACAAATCAGAAGCACATCCAGGAGAAGCCAAACACCCAAGGGGGACCCTAAGGAGCCTGCGAAGAAACAACTTCTATACAATGTAGCCATATCTCAAAAGAAATATCAATCAAAGATTCATCTTTGCTCCCCGAAATGAGGATTCAGGTTGCATATGCCCTACAGAGACCAAACACGAATTTCAATGGGCACCATGTAAGGCTTCATTTTGCCTGTGGAGGCAATATAGGGTAACTTAACTCTTGTCCCTCTTGTCCAAACTTCTTTATACTGCAATGACTAAGGAACAATAACACTTTTTCAGCATTTCCAATAAATTTTCTGCCCAAAGGAATTGTTTTTTCTATAGAGAAGCGATTAAACTCATGCTCTCATCTGCATGTAACATTGTCAGTGTTCCTAAATTACTGTCCAAAGAATGTCTTGCTTCTCAATAAGGTCAACGATCCTTTATAACACATGGAAATGTCTGAACTTGTGGGCTTAGGCTAGAGGCATAACTTAAATCCTCTTCTGGCCCATAAGTAGGGGATTAGGCTTAGCAACCATGTCACCATGTAGAGACACGTGCACTACCATCCTTATCCCTTTAGGCTAACAGTCACTCTATTGGATGAACCACGCAACAACCCCTTTCTCATAATCCTAATCCCTAAGTTTTTAATGTCATAGGGAGATTTTAGTGTGCTCCCAGTACAGGCGTCTCCACTGTTCCAGTCTTCCAGGGAGAGAAGATCCCAGCAATAACATCTGCGCTTTGGAGTTGAATAAACAGTCTGATGTGGTGGAATGGGGGTAGTTCATCAAAATAGTAGCACTAAGAACCTCAAATTTTCATGTATTCTAAAGTAGCAGAAATTCTTTTTGAAAAAAAATCCTCCCTTCCCTGTAACTGTGTTTATGGGCCGGAGTTCTGCTGACATTGTGTTTGCATTTTTTTTCGGTTAGCGCCATGGCCCCAGCAGTTGCACCTATACAAGTCATTTTACAAATACGAAAAATATGCATTGGGAAAGTGCTTGACACCAATTCTTTTGCTTTAAGACTGATTGCATGTTTTCAAAACCAAAGAAATTAGAAGCTGGGACCTTCATCTTTTCACCCGAAAAACATGGAGATTATCTATGAGCAGACACCAAGATAGACAAAATGTTAGAGTAGGTCCCCCTCATATGTATATGCAGGTGTCACATTGTCACTACAGAATGGCATTTATACTGTTGATGATCAAATTTGCAGAATGTAATTTAAAAATTAGCGCCACAAAAATTACAAAAAAAAAAAATCCCTTTATTCCCAATTCTAGATAGTGTAAGCATAACAGTAAAACTTTCAGTATCTAATTAGAAACCCTGACTTAATGTGAGTTTGGCATTCAAAGTTTCTATTTCGAACTTGCGAACATTCACACACCCATTAAGTTTATGGAAGCAAGAATTTTCTGGTTAATTTCTTTACCTATACATGTGAGGAGAAAGCTGGAATTACCAGCCATCTAAACAGCTAAAACCTGGATCCGTGGAACAACTTAGTGAAGAGAATTTGTCTCTAATTCACAGACAAACCTGACATTCCAATAGACAAAATGATATGAAAAAGACGAAGATCGACTACATAATCAAGTAACATGTTAACAACATTCCACAGACATTAGCATTATAAGTCTTTTTTATAAGAATTAATAGTTCGGAAAAAATATAATGATGAAGGAAAATTCCCTGAAATAAATCATCCTGCTACTTTTTGACCTGTTAACTGTGTTTCGAGCGAGGAGGAGGCCCCTCCAGAGCATACATGACTGAACATTGAGTTATAACGCTTCAAGTAAAACCTTCCAGCGGCGACTATATCATTGGTTCTACAGTTGAGTCCCATCTAGGTGACCAATGCCCTACCAGCCCCATTCAAAGATGAATATGGCAACATTCCTAAAAAAACCGCGCTAGATCTATATTCTGGCTTAAGATCCATAATCCCCCTCACCCAAAATAACATGACTGATCCACCATTTCAATTAGTAAACCAACCCCTAAAATCTCAAGTACATATTCAGGCAGGCCAACATCAACTCCATGCATGAAGTGTTCCTATATTAACCGGTTCCAAGAATCCTCGATCAAGATAAGGGAAGGGGAAGCGAGGAGGGGGGCGGGGGTGCAGGCTAATATATTCGATTTAAATAAGTTTCATTTACATATGTTTCCATGCCAAAAAGTTTCATCTATGATAATAGGGTTTTAATTATTCATGATCTTGTTTTACTGGATACTTCAGCTTTATCCCTGCTGTGCTGCGGCTCTGGATTACTTACAACCAACTGCAAGGAAATTGATGTCCTGCCCATATTTTCCTCTGTTTTGACAAGGACTGAAAGGCGAGTTTTGTCTAATTCATCTGGAATGTGGGAGAGGGATTAGGAATTCACTTTCCTTTGTAATTGTTATGTTGCTCACGCCCTTTGTGTGTCTGTAGGGAAGTTGAGGGCCCCCACTAGAGATTCCATTCGAATGGGCCACCCGATGCTTCTCAGACTCATTCACACATGAAATCAGCCGAAATGTTCTTTTTTTATGGGCTGAAGTGTAGTTTTCATTGGTCTTGATATGTGCAATAACCATATATGACTACACTTTTATTTCCAATATTTGAGAGGGATAGACGTGAAATGACGAAAGAACCCACAAGTATTTGACATGGGTATTTTCTTCCTCTCTATGGTTTTCCACCATTACAGGATTATCATGATGAATGTTATTTTCAAACAAATCAGACTTTTACAGACGCGACGATACCAATGATCAGCCATTTTGAATTTGTTAAATGGCAGAAGAGAATTTTCTCAATTTTTAATATTTTTTCTTTATTTTTTTCTTTTTAAAACTTTTTTTTTGTACATGTAGAATACTTGATGTCTAGGGGGTAGATCCGTTGGACACATGTGTTCTATTCCGGGCACACATATGCGATCCACCTGTAATGAAAACTGTCCTAGATTTATAAAATATCACTTTTTTGCCCATACGCACAATTCACAAAACAGAAGCCCAGAGGAAAACCAATCAGAGCCATAGCAAACCAATCAGAGACCATACAGCAACCAACAGAGCACATCTTAATTTTTTCCAGAGCACTAAATGAAATGAAAGTAGTGAGCTCTGATTGGTTGTATGTTCTCTGATTGGTGAGTCTATGTAGTTCTGGATTGGTTGTCTCTGGGACTTTGATTCGCTTTGCTATGGGGCTCTGATTTGCTTGCTATGGGCAGCACAGTGGAATTTTAGACCTAGAACACTTTTTACAGTGGCCCATTGAGGTCTTATGGTAATGAAAAATAGGGACTAGCCGTAAGACACTGTCTTTTGTTACTTATAGCAACTAATCATAGGCTCATAAATTCAACCGTTGCTATGAGCTCTGATTGTTTTACTATGCGGGCATCTGGTCGCCTATGAGCTCGAATTGGCTCTATTGGGCTCTGAATGTTTGTTATGGGCTTTTAGAGAATTGGTTTGGATAGTGGTAGCTGTAAGATTTGTTTGCTATGAGCTCAAGATCATGGTTCGTATATGACTCTGATTGGCTGCCATTTGAACTCTGAATTGGCTGCTAAAGTGAGCTCATGAACGCTGCTAATGTGCTCTGATTGGCTAATACAATGCAGATTAGACAAGTTCCTACACATGGTAACTAGACTCTGGCATCATGAATTATCATTGCAGAATGGAGGTGATCCTACACAAACGTAACTAGAGACCCGGGGCTGTATAACATAACTGCAGATAAGAGTGTCCTACAAAGTAACTAGACTACCGGGGCTGAAACACTTGCAGATAAAGGTGACCTACAAAGTACTATGACTCTGAGGCTGAATACAATTGCAGATTAGTAGTGTCCAACAAAGTACTGAAACCGGGCTGTAATACATGCAGAATGATAGAGAGAGTCCAAACAAATTACTGACTCTGGTGGCTGAAGTCTACATTTTCAGATAGAAGAGTGTTACTACAAAGCACTGAACTCCAGGGGCTGAATACATTCTGCAATAGAAGGTGTCCTATACAACAGTACTTACTCCAGTGCTGAAAACATTGCAGATAGAGATGTCCAACAAGTACTGACTACCAGGGGCTGAATACATTGCAGATAGAGAGGTGCCCTACCTATTGTAACTCGGATTCGGGGCTGAATACATTAGAGATAAAGATGTGTCCATACAAAGTACTGACTGACATCTGGGGCTGAACACATTGACGGATGAGGAGAGTTCTGCAAAGAACTGACTCCGAACGAGCTGAATAGAATTGCAAGCATAGACAGGTGTCCTACAATGTCCTGGGAACCGGGGCTGAAAACTTGCAGATAGAGGGTCCTACAAAGTACTCACTGACCCCAGGGCTGAATACATTGCAGATAGAGATTGACCGACAAGATGTACTGGACCTCCAGGTATGAAAACTTTGCAGATAGAAGTGTCCCACAAAGTAACTGACTCCGTGGGCGAATACATAGCAGATAGAGGTGATACCCTACAAAAGTACATGACTCCGGTCTGAATACATTGCAGAATAGGAGGTGTCCTACAAAGGTACTGACACCGGGGCTGAATATCATTGTAGATAGAGGGTGTCCCTACGAAGTAACTGACTCTGCGGACTGTGAAACACATTACGCAGATAGAGATGCCCTAAAAAGTACTGACTCGCGGGCTGAAAACATTGCAGATATAGGTTGTCCCTACAAATTACTACTGACTCCTGGTGCTGAACACATTGCCAGATAGAGGTGACCTACAAAGACTGACTCCTGGGGCTAAGAATACATTGCAGATAGTGGTGTCCTACAAAGTACGTAGACTCCAGGCTGAATACAATTGCGCAGATAACTGGTGTCCTACAAATACTTGACTCCGTTCCTTTGGCTTGAATACACATGCATGATAGAGGTGCTTCCTACAAAGTACAAGACTCCGAGGGCTGAATACATTGCAGCATAGAGGTTGTCCTACAAAGTAATCGACTCCGAGGGCTTGGAATAAACATTGCAAGATAGAAAGTGTCCCACAAAGTACTTACTCCGAGGGGCTGAATTATGCATTGCAGGATAGAGGTGACCAACAAATACTGACTCCAGGGCCTAAATACATTGCAGAAAGAGGAGTTCTACAAAGCACTGACTCATGGGGCTGAGAATTACATTACGATAAGGTTGTCCTACAAAGTACTGACATCCGGGGCTGAATACATTGTGCAGATATGAGGAGTCCTACAAAGTACTGACTCTGGGGGGTGAAACACACACATTGCAGATAGAGGTGTCCAACAAAGTACACTGACATCTGGGAGCAGAATACATTACAGACATAGAGGTGTCCTACAAACAGTACTGTGACTCCAGGGCTGAATATACATTGCGGATAGAGGTGTCTTACAAAGTATGACTCCTGGGGCTGAATACATTGTCAGATAGAGTGTACCAACAAAGTACTGAGACGTCCAGGGCATGAATACATTTGCAGATAGAGGTTTCCCTACAAAGTACTATGACTCCTGGGGGTGACAAACATATTGCAGAAAGAGGTGTCCTACAGAAAGTAACTGAGCTCGGGCTGAAATACATTGCAGATAGAGGTGCGTCCTCAATGTACATGACTCCGGGGTCTGAATACATAGCAGAATAGAGGTGTCCTACAAAGTACTAGACTCCAGGGGCTGTATACATTGCAAATAGAGAGTGTCCTACAAAGTACTTGACTCTGCGGGGGGTGAGAAATTACATTGCAGATAGTAGGTGTCCTACATAAGTAACTGACTCTGGCAGAATACATTACAGATAGAGGTGTCCTACAAAGTAACTGAGACTCCGGGGGCTGAATATTTGCATATAGAGGTGTCCTACAAAGTACTGACTCTGGGAGCTGACATACAATGCAGATAGAGAGTGTCCCTACAATGTACTAGATACCTCCGGGGGCTGATACATTGCAGATTATAGGTGTCCTACAAAGTACTGAATCCAGGGGCTGAATATCATTAGCAGATAAAGGTTAGTACCTACAACTAGTACTATGACTCTCGGGGGGTGAATATCATTGGCAGAATAGGTGTCCTTACAAAGGTACGACTCTGGGGCTGAATAACATTTACAGAGAGAGGTGTCCTACAAAGTAACTGACATCCGGGGCTGAATGCTATGCAGATAGAGTGTCCCTACAAGTACAGACTACTGGGGCTGAATACATTACAGATAGAGGGTGTCCTACAAAGAGTAACAGGGACTCCGGGGCTGAATGCATTAGCAGATTAGAGGTGTCCTACAAAGAAGTTGGACATTAGTGCTTGTATAAAAGCCACTCACCAACACTATGTTCATTTTTTTCACGCATCAATTTCTTCCCACCTCATAAATTTTGCTCCTTTGTGTTGCTCTATCACATAAAATATCAATGAAATAAATTTACGTTATGTGGCATGTACCACGTTCAAATACGAGGTCCATAACTGGGAAGTGTGAAGACTTTCATGCAGCCCACTATATTTCTTCTACATTAAAGTTGTAAGAAACAACTCTGATATCCAAAATATAATAACAAGCTGACTGTGCTCTCCTGTCCAGTCACAATACTATTGCAGCAATTTGATTACATGAGGCCTTCTAACGTCTCACCATTGAGCAACGGGGCTTAGTTTAAAATTTGTTACAGGCTAAATTTTTGGTCACTTATTAATGGTCGTTCAGCCTTATGGCTTAATGAATTGTAATGGCTATCACATTTCAAGGAATATAACCTTCATGTTTGGGTTTGAGATATGTCAGGGATCTAGGGGTGGGAAATGCCACAGTCACTTAGGCTTCCTTGGTATTTATTGGGATAATGATGTCTGCATGTGGGTAAAGGAGAGCGAACAATGTACTACTCCAGGACTGGAAATAAAGGTAAGGTTCTGACTGACTGTAAAGGAGCTGGGAGCAGGAGAAGTTTCATATTATATAGACAACAGCGTCACTATGAATAGTAAGAGTAAAAATCATACTACAAAAAAAAAGAATATACAGACAAAAAATAAAAAAAATTATTCAGCCCTTTGCTACTGGGTGATCGCACATTAATGGGGTGGTAGCTTCGACATGATATTTGGTGCCAGTAAATATGACTTAATTGATCAGGGATAGGTCTATTGTCCCAAAATGTGTCCAGGGACACGGTTCTATCCTTCACACGTGTATTGTATAGACTTTTGTGGCTAAAGAAATTTTTTTTATTTTAAATTCAAATAGTTTATGTGGCATTTTTTGCAAAAAGAAAAAAGTCTAAATTAGAACATGTATGTTTTATTGTGTTTGTTTTATATATTATTTGTAAGGTCTAAAAATGCTACAAAAACGCATAAAACCACAACATTTATGCACATATGACTTTTCTCGGTGCAGAATTGAAAAAAAAAAAAAGCTATTGGGGAGCTATAGGAAAAATGTTATACATCAGTATGCTGCGTAAAAAAATAGAAAAAAAACCAAAACATGCTACTGACTGTCACTATCCACGTTGTGGTCCCTACTCCGGACCACAGATATGGCCATGTCCCTGGTGCGGCCCCATCTTCTTCCGCTTGCGTGTACTCACCTGTCCTCGCTCCTGCTCTGGTCCTCGCTCCTGCTGACGTCCCATGTCCACACATGTCTTCCCTAGGGCACATGCACGCTGAGATTTAAAGAGACAGTATACAATTACCTGGTCAATGACCTTTCAAAACCTGGGGCTTAAAGGGGTTTTGCCACAATCTAATTTCATACTTCCTGCATCCAGCTCTTCAGCTCTGTGTGCTCAGAAGGGGGCGTGTGTGATTTGTTTGAATTGCCTATCATGTGACCCTGCAGGATGATATCACCAGGCCTTTCCTCTCTCTAGTCAAAGAAAGGTCTGTTTATGTAAAGAGCTGTGAGTAGTTACAATGTAGCTTAGAGGTAAAACTTTTGCCTCCAGGCACAAGGGTCCTAGGTTCAAATCCCTGCAGGAGCCAAACCTGTGGATTTTATTTCTTTATCAATTCACATACCTGATTAGGTTTCTTTTTAAATTTATTTGCACTGTTTGACTAATTACTAAGGAGCACAGAGGACGCGTTTAGAATGACAGCACCTGGGGATCAACACTCAGTAGCTGCCTGAGAGGAGAGGTGATGTCTTAGCATGTGCGGCCAGGACTAAGGAGCTCTAATTTATTTGCACTGTTTGACTAATTACTATGGAGCACAGAGGACGGGAGTAGAATGACAGCACCTGGGTTGAACACTCAGTAGCTGCCTGAGAAGAGAGGTGATATCTGACCAGGACTGAGAAGCTCTCAGCCCTGGTCGTATCCCCTGGAGATGAGCTGTAAACAATGGAGGTGCAGCTAAAACACAAACGGTGCAGAATTTTTAATAATGATGAATGGTGAAAATGTTTATTATTTAATTTACAAGCTTCACACATCAATTTTACTTCGTGGCAAAACCCCTTTAAGGAACTTCCTGCTTCCACTCTTGGTCAGTTTGTTGATGTCTTCACATTGCTCTTGATCTCTAGTTGCTGTCTGGTTCCTGTATTACTTGTACTGCCAATACCTGCCACTACGCCCAGCCTATCATCTGTTGCTACCTGTCTGTGACCCTGATCACTTTACATGGCAGCTGGAAGCCTTGTGAAGGTCTCCATTGCTGCCATGTTTTCCGACTGGGGCCGGAAGTCGTGAAACTGCCATCTTTGTACACCCTAATGCATTGTCTATACAATTTACCAGTGGTGAAGCACCCTGGTGAGACTCAAAGTTACAGTAAAAAAAAAAAAAGTTTTAAAGTGTAAAATCACCTGCTTTTTGCAGATTTCAAAGGTAGAAAATGTTTGGAATTTTTTATGTAGACAAAGACATAACGGAAACCCTGCATGTTTGGTATTGCCAGATTCGTATCAACCTGTAGAATACACAGAACACATAATTTTTACAGAAGATTGAACTGGCATAGAAAGCAAAACACCCGCAAACATGGCGCAAATACGTTTTTTTTCCACATTTTGCACCACTTACAATTTTTTTGTGGTTTCCCTGTATTTTCTATGGTAATATGAATAATATCATTAGAAAGTACATTTTATCCCGCAAAATAGAAGCTCTCATATGTCTCGAAGTAGATGAAAACATAAAAAAGTTAAGGCTCTTTGAAGGCAGGGAGGAAAAAAAAAGAGCCAAATTATTATGACCGGCCGTCAGGAAGGGATTAAAAAGCCGCATCTATCCCAAAACGCATCTACCCCAAAATGGTGCCAATAAAAAGGACACTTTAGCTTGCAGAAAGAACCCTCACTCAAGTCCATAGGTGGAAAAAGCTATTGGATGCAGAAAATGTTGGTGCGCTGCAATTTTAAGAAATAGGGAATGTTTTAAAACTAGGAAAACATAACCGGAATCCTAGCGACCTGCAGAAAATAGACAACATGTCAATGATATCAAACCGTGAACTCCAAAAAGAAAGAAAACCTCATAAATATGGTGCAATTAGCTGTTTTTTTTCTCATTTTAACCCCACCTAGAATTGGAATTTTGGGGGGTTGGGGTTCTAGTACATTATATGGTCCGGTTAAAGGCACCAATAAAATGTTCATCTTGTCCTACAAAAAAAAAGCCCTCAAATGTTGATGAAAAAAAACCAAAACAAACTTATGGCTCTTGGATAGCGGGGAAAAAAAAAAAAAATGAAGAGCCAAAACATTATGACCGATAATCAGAAAGGGAATATGCGCAATAAATTGTAAATAAAAAAACATGTTATATTCCATGAAATAAACTTAGGGGGGACATGTATAAAGATCGGTGCGTCGTAGCGCCTGTTTTCACGTTTTTTTTGTGCCGAAGTGCTGAAGTGTGCTCATACATGCGGCGCAAACCTCGACGCCTCCGACAGACAGACCACATTGAAATTGGTCTGCCTGTCAGAGCTTTAATGCGCCTCACTTTGCCAACCCACATTCATACATGGTCGGTGTTTTTGAATGTGGTGCGTCCCGCCCCAGAACGCCCACAGCACGCCCCTTCATGTTAGGCGCATTAGAAACTGGCGAAGCTTTCACCTAATGCGCCTAAAACATACGGGAGGTGCGTCCGACAGCGGAGCCGGCACAGTGAGTCGCATTATACGCCAGAAAATGGGCGAAAACGCCAATCATACATGTCCCCCTTAATTTACAAAGGAATACAAATGTATCTAATAGTGGGAGGGGCTGTAAATGCCACAACTGAAACAGGCCAGTGTACAGAGGGCCCGCCCTGGAGTACAGAGGGCCCGCCCTGGAGGGGACAGTATGATGTATGGGGAGGGTGGGACGCAGACAGGTGTAGGCCACAAGGTGTTGGCCACAAGCCCTCATTAACTTCCATTGTTTTGTCTTTTTATAAAAATATACCTTATTTATTCTTATTTCTTGCCATTTAATCTGCAGAATCTCTCTGTCTCCTCAGTGTAAGGCCCCGGAGATGGATGGATAACTGCACATGAAGCATCTTTCCTGCAGCTGTGTCGGCTTAGCACTCAGGAGCTGTAGCTTTCGACCCCGAGTCTACAGTAAAATGTTCTACTGAAAAGCAACTGGTAACGGATCCTAAAGCCAAATGCAAGACTCTGAATCGAAGAAATGTCAGAGGTCACCGGTCTCCATTTCCACAGCTTAGCTGATCAGCACATTCACCAGCGTTCCCGAGATCTGTGACCGGCGCCCGGCACACAGCAATTAAAGGCATTGCAGAGTCTCCTGACATTCTCCACTATTCATACTCTGCTATTAAGCTTCATTCATTCCTTACAGGTGACGATGGTATCTTGCTGGACTCATATTGAGTTAGCTGATCCGACATATAGCGGATGATTCAACTACATCATAAGTGCTTGTATACACATCTACACTACATACATCCGCTATATACAGTATATGCAGAACATCAAAGCATATAGGACCTACATAGCAGTGCAGGACCTACATTCAGCTCTACAGTGTCCAATGAACCATCCAATGTAGACACTCAAGATTTATACTACATTGGATGGTTCATTGCATGCTGTATGGCCCATACAAGTCCTGAGTCGATGCATTGTATGGTTCCTCCTATGCTGTATATCTAAGTGGATATATTGGACCCATGTATAAATAACAAACAAACAATAAATCGATCACCATATGATATGTAACACTGTGATTGTATTCTAATGTCACCGCTCGGAGAAATCCACATTAGCAGGAGGATAGTAATCCAAGGGAGTAGATCCAGCACATTGGTAAAAAATTCTAAAGTCATTGCAAAATCCCATCTACAAGCAAAAAAAAAAAAAAAAGCACAATTTGTATTGGGATATAAACAGTCCTCCTCATCCTGCTGTTCACAATGTGACCAAGAGAGACCTTACAATTGATCACCAGGACCTCGTCATTGCTGTATGCTCTCAGACGGAATTGGTCACTGAGCTGAGTATCACAGAGCGTCATCAGCAGGTTGTATCAGAGATACAGAGATACTGGAAGAGTCACAGAAAGGCAAAGAAGTGGACTTCCTTTGGCTCCAACACACACTGATGAGCGCTTCATTGTAACCAATGCCCTGCGGATCCGGATGATGAATGCTGCACAACTCCATGCACGTTTAGGGAGGGAGGTGAAAGACACTAAGGGCGACATGTATTAATGTTGGTGTTTAAACACCAAACTTCATGCACATTATAATAACACAGAATGCGCCTGAATCTATGAACCTGTTCTACTGCAGGTCATAGATTTAGCGCTTTCCAGCTACAAAGCGACACTTCTGGCTCAGGTAAGCCACTTTTAAAGTGCTCTACCTGTTCCAGCAGTAATGGACTGGATTTGCCGTATTGAAGCTATAAATGTGGAGCTTCGTACGGTTGTAGTGTGACGCCTCCCGCATACCTCCCAATCTCAGGCGCATTACAAAGTGCCGCGGGCGCTCTGCAATGCGCCTGATATTGGCATATGGGAGGCATTTCACTGTTGTGAATGAGGCTGTGTCTAAATGTCAGTCTGAAAACACCCCAGACGTCTGGCGCAGCCCTGTTCATACATGCCGCCCCAAGTGTCACATCAGAGCATTCGTACATCAGCAAGTTGTGCAAAAATCCCTGAAGCATTAAACAGTGGGACATATGCATTATAAAGGGAACCCACTTGAACCCACAACCTCTGAGTTGGAAGACGGCAACCTTAACCCCTTAACCCTCACTGTCTTTTTTTTTTTTTTTTGTGAGTAGTGTATATACGTCATAGCACTGCCGACCTTACACTGCCCATCATAAGTGTCAGCCACACAGTGTCCACCATAAGAGTGCCATCAGAATGCTCCTTCCTGACCTATACCATGCCTGCATACTGTATATATGCACTGTATCCACATTCAGCTGTATCATACATATGTATAAGCAGTGTCGGACTGGGCTGCCTAGGGCCCACAGGTCGAGTTGACTCTAGGGGCCCACTAGTTGAGTTTTTATGGGCCCACCGGTGAAGTTTATTTTAGGGGCCCACCCTACAGCTACTGTAAATGACTGTACATGCCTTCTATACTCTTCCTCTTGTTTTATACTTCACTTTCTATGCTTTTTTGCATTTTCTGAGAATGTTTATGGAGTTAAAAAACAAATTTAGGTATACCATTCTCAGGGGCCCACCGGGGGTTTCCCCTATTCCCCTGTGGGCCCGTCCGAGCCTGTGTATAAGTGCATAATGTCTGCGCACAATAGTGGAGCTCCTGGTATTCAACCACACAATATACATACATAACATTCACTAAAATTCATATTAGTTGATAGAATGCATTCATACATACACATGTTCAGTCGTCTACAATATATATGACGTAAAGGTGTACAGAACTTACATTCATTTCTACAATAAAAACATACACATTTACTGCACATTGTACAGTCCATAACTTCAACTATACAGTGCGCATACTTAACTAAACAATAATGTACATAAATATAAAAAGTGTACGTAAATCCAATTATACAATATATATATACATGTGCACAGCACATATTACAAGTATATTGTACATTCACCTAAACAATACATACATACATGTCTTTAGCACATATTACAAGTGTAAAGTACATATATTCACCTATACAATACATACATGCATACGGTACATGTGTACATATTATATACTAAAAGTATACAGCTCATGCATTCACCTATACGACACATACATACATGTGTACAGTACAATATAGAAGTATGCAGTACATACATTCACCTATATGATACATACATACATGTGAACAGTACATATTACAAGTATACCATACATACATTCATCTACACTATACATACATACATACATGTTTAAGTCCATATTACAAGTAAATAGTACATTTACCTATACAATATATACATACATACATGTGTACAGATTACATACTAAAATTATACAGTTCATACATTCACCTATATGATACATGATTACACGTGTACAGTGCATATTAGAAGTGTACAGTACATACATTCACCTATACGATACATACATACATACATGTGAACAGTACATATTACAAGTGTATAGTACATTTCCCTATACAATATATACATATATACACGTGTACAGATTACATATTACAAGTTTGCAGTACATACATTCACCTTTACTGTACATGCATGCACATTTATAGCACATGTGGTAAGTGTAGAGTACATACGTTCACCTAAACGATACACAAATAAATGTGTACAGATTACGTTGCAAGTATACAGTACACATTTTCACCTATAGGATACATTCATACACATTTACAGTACAAATTGCAAGTAAACGGTACATACATTCAGCTACACAATACATTCATATATGTGTACAGTACATATTACAAGTATCTAGTACATACATTCACCTATACGATACATTCATATATGTGTACAGTACATTACAAGTATACGGTACATAAATTCGCCTACACAATACATACATACATCTGTACAGCACATCTTACAAGTACCCAGTACATACGTTCATCTATACGATACATTTATATATGTGTACAGCACATATTACAAGTATCCAGTATGTACATTCACCTATATAATACATGCATACAAATATACATTACATTTTACAAGTATATGGTACATACATTCACCTATACTATACATACATGTGTACAGTACATATTAAAAGTACCCAGTACATGCATTCTCCTTTACGATATATAGATAGATACATACTTACATACACGTGAACAGTACATATTACAAGTTCCCAGTACATACATAAACCTATACGATCCATACATACATACATACATACATGTGAACAGTACATATTAGAAGTATACAGTGCATACATTCATCTACACGATGCATGCATACATATATACATTACATTTTACAAGTATACAGTACATACATTCACCTAAACTATACACACATACATGTGTACAGCACATATTACAAGTACCAAGTACATACATTCATCTATAGAATACATTCATATATGTGTACAGCACATATAACAAGTACCCAGTACATACATTCATGTATACGATACATTCATATATGTGTACAGTACATATTACAAGCGTATAGTAGAAGTGAATGACATGACCCTGAATGGTAAAAAATGTAGAAGACGACGTCCCTTGGTCTCATTTGCATAAGATCATCGTTATGATCAAATATGCAAGTGCAAAACGAGAAGACACTGATACAAGTTCAACCTTTTGGAATAAATAGGATAAATGATATATAGCTACATTTGTACAGAATTGGATCAGAAAAATGTAGGTTCCTAGTGACAGGTGCACTTTAATGAGAAGGGTATTTCCAATTTAAGATTAGACTTGACTCTACTCGTTCTGCAATATGAATCATGGGAGGCAGCGATGAATTGCATTAATAGGATATTCTGGATGATAAGCTCATACTACTTGTCATCCGCTAAAAGAAAGAGATCTTGGTCGACGGTAATGTGAGCAGTTGAGGGGTGGGCAGGAGAACGTATAAGGTTGGTCTGCGACCTCTTTGCTCTAAGATATTTGACAAGGTTACTCAGGGTAGATAACTGTACAGGGTGAGGAACCTATCACCCTCCGGAAGTGATTAAGTACGGCCACCCAACAGAGCAGCTGCTCTCGCTGTGGTTATTCCCTGCCACATGCTAATCTTCTAATGGAGCGTAAGGCATGTAAAGTAGGTGGTTCTCCAAAGTTTGTCTTGTCACCCAATGGTCCTTCACACCCTAGGTGTCCTTCAGTGAGTCATGAATCAACTGGTTCTGAGATAGTTCAGAAGCTCGCTATGGAATATAATGTGATGCACAGTATGCAAATATGCATTCCAATTATAGCAGCACTCATTTATTTTAGAAAGCACCTCTAATAGCACTCCATCTTCCTATGGGACCAAATGTCTGTAAGAATCATCAACCCACCTTCCTTCTGCTCCATTCTCAGTTCTAAAATTCTTCTCCATTAACAGAGTTGTCCTTGGAAGGTTCTTCATTAAATATGAAGATTTATAATGTATAGTATATGCCCTGATACAAATATTTCAAAGCCTTCCTGCACTGGTAGACCTCTTCGTTGCTGATCAGAAGTTGAGTAGATGTTCTTCTTCTTGACGCAAAACAAACTGTTTCCTTTCCCTTATGTCTCGAGACGTAAGGAGACCATGTGAGCAAAAGGGTTTAGCTTTCTTCTGTCCAATGTTTGGTCCTTTTGTCTAGTGTGGGACTGGGGTCACCAGGACCCACCAGTGGTGTTGTTTCTAGGGGTTCACAGATAAAATTAATTTTTGGTGCCTACCAGTGGTATTGATTCTTGGGGCTCACTAGTAGAATTGATTCTTGGGTCCCAATAGTGGAGTTGATTCTTGGGATTCATCAGTGGAGTTGATTCTTGGGGCCTACAAGTGAAGCTGATTCTGGGGCCCACCAGTGGACTTGATTATTGGGACCCTCCAGTGGAGTTGATTCTTGGGGCCCACCAATGGAGTTGATTCTTTGGGTCCACCAGTGGAGTTGATTCTCGGGGCCCAAAAGTGGAGTGGATTTTTGGGGCCCTCCAGTGGAGTTGACTCTTGGAGCCAAACAGTGGAGTTGATTATTGGGGCCCACCAGCAGAGTTGTTTTTTTTGGTCCAACAGTGGATTTGTTTCCTGGAGCCCACCAGTGGAGTTGATTCTTGAGCTCCACTCTACAGCTACTGTATTTGACTGCACATACTGCACATGACGTTTTTACTTTCTCCTGGCTTTCTGCCATTCTTTCTTTGACTTCTTCCCCAAAAGCAGCCTAAGGGAACCACCATCCCCAGGGGCCCAATGGGGAATTCCCTTGCTCCACTGTGGGCCAGTCTTTCCCTGCCTGCTTTGGTCCATCCTTTTGTCATCTTTCCCACCAACTAAATACCACTCCCAAGGTTCATCAGTCAATCACGTACTGCTATACATAGGTCTGATACTGCTAAAATGAAGGTGGGAGGGAGAAGAAGTACAATAAAAATGCAAGACTCTTAGTTTACAGGGAACAAAGCAACAGCCAAAATACTGGTGAGGTGCTATTGAGAAAGGAGAAAAAAAATATCTTCTAAAAATATTAAAATCACATAGAAAGCAATGCAAAGGCACGGCATATGAGGTATTTTAATAATTTTTGCATTGTTGGACAACCCCTTTAACTTTAAGACCATCATAAAACCTTTGATGTAACTTTGATGGATGCTCTTGTGGGAAGTATTGAATGAAGGCTCTTAGCATCTGTTAGGTGGGGGCCTCCTTTCGTTCACAAATAAATCAAACGTTGAAAAAAAATAAAATAAAAAAAAAAATATATATATAATATATATATTATATATATATATATATATATATATATATATATATTACACATCACAGTGGTATATTCTATCAACTCTCAATGTGAAGGAGAAATTAATGTTGGTCCAGGCGTTGCTGGTGGCATATGGCCACTAAAATAAAAAAATGCTCAAGCCATGGATAGGTTTAGATTCTGTCTGAGGCTCCAGACCACAGTATTTCGTCAGCATTATATTGTAAACTAATAAACTTTGTAAATTGATAACACTCAAGTATTGAATAGATATGGGATGGTGGACAACCCCTTAGTCCCCAGATGGTGGAAGTAAAAAGACAATTGCCTCATTAGCCCAGGAATCTGGCACTTTAAAACTGATTTGTAAGATTGACAAGCATCTTCACTGGTTCTGCTCCCTGGTCTTCAAGGAGGTCATCAGTCAATCACATATATCAAGGTTTGTTCCTAAAGGTCTTCTCCGGTTCCTCTCCCTGGTCTTCAAGGTGGTTATTAGTCAACTATATACGGCAAGGTTTGTTCCTAATGATCTTCAGCTCTGGTTCCTCTCCCTGGTCTTCAAGGTGGTCATCAGTCAATCAAATCCAGAAGGTTTGTCCCTACAGTTTACATGGTTGCATAAGAAATAGGCCACAGGTTGTGGTACTTTAATGCGACAGTTCTAAGTCTTTTTGCATCTATACACATCTTATAAATGCAACATTACCTATTAACATTATTATTTACTAACATTATGTTAAGGACAGACCATGACTGTCTTAGGTCCCCAATTAGGAATAATAGTAAAATTATGTAATAAAAGACTCTGTTTGCTTTAGCCTCATAGCTTTTATTCTTAACTTTGACAATATTAAGAGATCCAACAAACTGAATTCAATCATGATCGATCCAATTGACTTATGAGTCCACTAGGCATTCATCAGAATTCCATGTTTTATGGTAAAAATAGCAAAGTCGTTTACATAATTCTGTCAAAGACCAACAGAATCCCAAGGAAAAAAAAGGCAGTCCTCGAGTGAATAGAATTTCACTGGTGAAAAAGTGGTCCACTAAGTGGTCTTTTTCTGTCAACTATATGGCCCTTTGAGCCCTATCTCTCACAGCTTGGGACAACTGCCCTCAGTCACGGGTTGCACCACGGCTGGTGCCTGCTTTACGGTGCTCTCTAGAGTGTGTGCGTACACCCATAAAGCTTTCCATGTCTATATAAACTTCTCCCCCACTTCACCTTTGCCAGTTTGTTGGTCAATTTTGGTGTCATAACATAGCATTTGGCTTTGTTCATGTTTGTGATTTTCAGGTGTTGACCTTTGGCTTTTCCTAACCCACTTATGACTGAACTCCGCCTGTTATGACCGCCTGTCTGTGACTTATTTATGATTCTACACTGCCTGCATTGACCTTCTGACTTTGTCCTGACTGCTTCTCTGCCTGACCCATCTTTATCACACCTGCACGAAAGTAAATCACCATGTTGGGGGTAGGGTGTGAGTTCCTTGCACTGGAGTCCAGATCCCTTGTATAAGGGGTTAAATGGTGAAAATCAAGGACTTGGTGTGGCCCTACCATATGCCAAGCAGCTGACACAGAGGATCCACTACCTGCCTGTGACATTATAATTTTGTATGGCTCTGGCATGTGGCATGTGGCAGAAGGGCTTTTGGGTACCCTCAGGCTCAGGGCCCGGTAGCGACTGCTACCGCTGCATCCTCTATAGCTACGCTCCTGCTGATATACAAGTATACGGTACATAAATTCGCCTACACAATACATACATACATCTGTACAGCACATCTTACAGGTACCCAGTACATACGTTCATCTATACGATGCATTTATATATGTGTACAGCACATATTACAAGTATCCAGTATGTACATTCACCTATATAATACATGCATACAAATATACATTACATTTTACAAGTATATGGTACATACATTCACCTATACTATACATACATGTCTCAATTTCGAGCTATACTACCACACACTTTAAGGCCAATTGGAATCCAAATAATCTATCACTATATTTTTAAGGTAACCCATAGAACCCTCTGGAGATATTTTCCAGGCTGGTAGTAAAGATAACCACTGGCCCACTAGACTTTAAAATAGGAGAGTCAAATAAATTTTCAATTAGGTCCGTATTAGCATTATGGTTGCCTTCATAGGGCCATTGGAAGGCCTTAAAAGGATTCTACAGGTAGGGCCATCTGAGCGGTACCACTAACTTTGAGAGGCAAAATCAAGTGGTGTGAAAGAGTGTGCCATAGCTTCAAGATGGCTTCCACTCTTGTGCTAGTATTGTCACCTCTGCCAACTGCTGTGGAAGGTGAAGACCTGGACCTTCTGCCTCCACCACTGGTCTATCCTTGCTCAATGAGTCTAAGCTCTCACCGGCCACATAAAATGGCAAATCCGGACTGGACCCAAGGGCCTTGAGCTTGCTGTAGAACATTGATTGGTGAGAAGGTTGGTCTGTAGACTCCTCAGCTCTTGCACTTTTGCCCAGTCTACCTCTGCCCTACGTATCGTTGGAATTACATAAATTAAAACAGCGACAGCCTGAAAAGAATTCTCCAGTCTCGCAGATGACGTGAAGTCTGCCGTCAACCAGATACAATCATATTTTTTTTTTTTGCATATAAAGGTTCAAGTCGAAGACTCAAATGATAACACATTTCTTTTTGGGAACACAATCTGTCCCTAATTCGGGCTTTCAAATACGAGTCAGGCATTTCTTTTCTCCCTTCCCTCGAGTGTTTAGTCCAGATAAAAGTTTCAAGATCCAGACCATATTAAATAGTTCCTCCATATGAATGAAGAAGTTAACAAACTGTTGATGAGAACTTGCAGAGGGGACATTGTTTTGGCATAGATAACCGCATAAAACAGAACCATGCCTCCATCTGACGCTCACACCATAAACACAGAGATGGTTTTTCACTTTCAGCTTGCAATGTGTTAATACGGCCATAAACCAAAGAGCTGACTTAAAGACATTCCGCCTGATAAATGCTGCTTAATCCATCGCAGAAACATCTTGATTGGATTTAGAGGCTGATGAATTCTGACGAGTTTTTTTTTCCTCTGTCTCTAGAACAGAACTGTAAGGGAGAACATCTGCAGAGTGTTGGCCGCACATACATCTCCCTCATACATTAGCGAGATGATGACTGGATGTTGACAAGTAACTTTTCACAATGGTTTATTTTCAGTGTTCCTTCTTATATGTGGTAAAAAGACAGATGTGAAGCAGCAATAAGGCATTTTAATCTGTTAATTACTGCACAGAATATTGCTTTTGTTTAGATTAGAGGAGGATGAGGTTTTCGCGGAAGGTTCTCACGCTACGTGAAGGAAACTGGGCAATGGGAAAAAAAGCAGCTGGGGTTACGTAGGTGGTTGGCAATGTATAGGGCATCATGGGGGTATATATCGTCTTAATCAGGTTGTCTGGACTATACAAACCATATTCAAACACTCTGTTATGGTTAGCGTATGTGTACATGGGCAAGGTGCGTGCCGGAATTACGGTAATCCATAGTTCTCATAAAGAACTATGGATTACGCCTCCTCTCCCCACTCGTACAATACAATCGTATTGTTTGCGCGGGGAGATTAGTGACACGTCAATTACTTGTGGCGAATATGCACCGTGAGTAATGCATGTCACGTGCCGCAATTATGCCATGTGAACATAGCCGCCTCAGGCTTGTTGTGCGCTACGTTGGAGGTATCTATTGGGATACTATGCAAAAAGGTCCCCTGATGGATACCGCGATGTAGCCCTGGCCAGATCATAGACAGCAATAGAACAAAATAGTCCAGAAAAAATATCTAGTGTGGCGTTAGCTCACCTGAATCAGTCAAGATATGCTGAGTGTGTCCAGGTTTCTCAATGTCTGCTAGGAACAGCCTCCGATCCTTAATTGCGTAAAACTATGTGACTTTGTTCCAATGTAGAATAAAAATAAGAAAACTTTATTCTTCCATGAGTAAGGAGAGACAATTTTATCTCTCGTTACTTGTGGAAGAATAAAGTTTTCTTATTTTTATACTACTCTGGAACAAAGTCATGTTCTTGTTCTTTTTGGGCTACATTTGCTCTTTTTGTCATGCTTTCTGTACATGGTCTACCACACCTTTATGTAGCACCAAAAAATAGAACGTGGTGTCAACAAGACTACCTATTTTCTTGCTATTCCCTACATCAAGCAAAAGACAAAATGCATGGCTCACCCATATATGATCAGAACATGCCTTAGGGCCTTGGTAGTAACCATTTGGGCATGAAGTGCCGTCAGCTCAATGGCCTCAGAATATCTTCTCAAACTTTACACTTGATATCCAGTATTTAATAAAACCATGCAATTTATTGACAAAATTCATAAAAACAAAGGAAACAGTGCCACTGTTTCCTCTTTTTATGAATTTTTCCAATAAAGTACCTGGTGGTTTACTACATCCTGGATATCAAGCATACAGTTTGAGAAGATGTTCCGAGGCCATTGAGCCGACGGCGTTTCGTGCACGAATGGTTACTACCAGGTCCCCAAGGAATGTTCTAATCTTGTATGGGTGAGCCATTCATTTTTTCTTTTGCTTGATGTAGGGAATAACCAGATATGAACCCAGCCTTAAAGGGGCTTTCCAACTGTGTAAATTTTGTGACTGAGGTTGGCTCTTAGCCAATTCTGAATATAGAGGACCATACCAAATGTGCTTGGTTGTCTTCAAACTCCTAAATAAATTAATGGGAAGAACTGGGCAAGCAAGGCCATTTCCCTGTGATCTGAGGTCGGCTCATAGCGAGTCCTAATTATCGCTGAGCATGCTCGTTTGGTTGTATTCAAATCCCCAACAGAATTGAATGGGAAGAACTTGGCAAGCAAGGCCTTCTCCTCATTCTCTGAGGCCGGCTTGTAGCAAACTACAAGCTCACCTCAGATGTAGAAGTTACAAGATGGCAAAAGCTCTTTGAGTTAGGGCTCTCCTCTTTTTAGTAGAATGGAGTTTGGTTGCGCAGAGTATTTCTCACATGTCCCGGCATTACAAGAACAGCCCTTTAATGTGAATTGTGTGATGTATGTATAACCCTTTATGTATAACCCTATATGTCCATCATCCACACTGATGGTAGCCCTCTTAGGTTTATAATACAGTGACATAAAGGCTCCCTTTACTCATCATCAAAAAACGGAACACTCTGAAGCCCCTTAATAGCTTTGAATGCTGCCTCGGTATATTGATTATCCATAGATGTGAAGGTTTCTCCAGACTCATCCTCAATCCTTACCAAAGTGGTGGAAGGAATCTTACTATATGGGAAAGGCTGAAGGCAGCAATTCACCTGCTCACAAGTAGATGTCACTAGAAAGCTGGGAAAGAGAGCATGAAAAGGAAAACCCCAGGAAATTGAGGGGGAAGAGTCGGTCCAGTAGCAGTTTATAGAGAGACAAGACAGTTGAAGAGAGTTGTGAGATCCTTTGTGAATAAGAGAAGTCGGGCTAATGATTTGGTTACCTCTCAGTTGTGTTAAAGTAGGGCTAGGCACGGCCGGGATCAAGTAGACTTTGCAAGGACATGGGAAGATGATGTGTGGATGGAGGCTCCTGTCCAACAGGCAAGCCGCCAAAAAGTGTATCAAAAAGTTATAAGAGATGTTCCGGCACATTATGGTGACCGTGAGTTTTATGTCTTGTCCATTGAAAGTAGATCTATTTTGCTTGATGTATTTATGCTTTGTTTCTAGTTTGGGAAAGGCTTTGCTGTTTTACATGACAGTGAAGAAACTTTCTACCATTTACCTTCCTGTTTTCCCAAATCCAAGTTTAATAAGCCCTTTAAGCTATCACCGGATGTATTGATCGGGCTCTGAGCTTGACCGTATTATTTATACACATATTCAACCAACAAAATTCCTGTCTAGAAATAGGGAGCCCCATCTTATGATCAAAAACATCTCATTGATGATGCATATGGCTCCAGCTTGATCTTCTCCCTTTGGAGGTCATGCCTTTACTAGCGACCACCACTCTCCTCAGCGAGCACTCACTTAGGACAACGTTACCAGCTTGGGCTATTTTAGAGCTGGATTCCATCTCCACTTTCAATGGACAACCTAGTAGCCGCTGGGCACATGAGCTTGGATGACCTAAGCTTCGTTCCCTTTCCTTTATAAGTAAAGATTCACTTTTATAAATCAGTATTAAGAGAAAGTAACATTTTCTTGATCCATATAAGAAATCCTGGCGTCCTCATCTGAGCCTGATGCTACATTCAGCACATAATCATATGTCAGGAAGATCTTCTGCATCATCATTTTTAAGCGTAAGACGTTCCCCGTAAGCACAAACCATACGAAACATATTTAAGGAATACAAACAATGCAATTTATATGTGGAATTAAACCAGACTGAGGATCTTTATTATTCCGCCATTCCCCCTCTTTCCGCAGCAGTGTGTCAGCAGTTTTATCATCCAGTTGTTCAGATACATCTGTTCAGAGAAAAAGAAAAAAAAAAAAAAAAAACAAAAAAAAAAAACTCCCAAAAGAATAAACCGCCCCCCCCCGAACTTCTAAATACCAACACTAAAAATTTCAAAATACAATGCAACCAGGCGCCGACTATAACAAACAGGACAAGGAAATGATAAAATATTACTATCCCTGACACTTGTGCTAACCAGATATAGAAGCAGGGCAGAGATGACATCAAACGCGCCCCAGACACGGAACATTTGTGCCGTAATTGTTATTTTTATTACATGCAATCACGTAATGGAAGTTATTCTGTGTTTCTAATATAATATTTGTGTTTCCTTGTAATGCAACATCAGAAGAGCCAGAAGATCTGATAACCAGGCATTTATATAAGGACTAAGTATAAGATTATATGTATAATTCTTCTTTATTATCTATCTATCTATCTATCTATCTATCTTATCTATCTATCTATCTATCTTCTATATCATCTATCTATCTCATATCTTTCTATCTATCTATCTATCATATCTATCTATCTATCTATCTATCTATCTATCTATCTATCTATCTATCTATCTATCTATCTATGCTTCTGATGAAGCATGGGTATGCCATGTGAAACGCATCAAGTGTCCTGTATAATGTTTTTATGAGAATAATTTCTCTTTTAAATAATAAACACCCTGAAAAGGGAAAGTGTTTTTCTCGTTTTATCCTCTAAGAGTGCCGCAACTCCGGTATTTTTTATCTTTATCACTATCTATCTATCTATCTCATATCTATCTATCTATCTATCTATCTATCTCATATCTATCTATTATCTAATCTATCATATCTATCTATCTATCTCATATCTATCATATCTATCTATCTATCTATCTATCTATCTATCTATCTATCTATCTATCTATCTAGTATCTATCTATCATGTAGCTATCTATATATCACATAACTATCTACCAATCTATCTATCTTTGTACAGTATTTCACAAAAGTCAGTACACCCCTCACATTTTTATAAGTATTGTATTATATATTTTCATTGGACAACACTGAAGATATAACACTTTGATACAATGTAAAGTAGTCAATGTAAAGTTTGTATAACAGTGTATATGTGGTGTGCCCTCAAAATAGCTCAACACAGCCCTCAATGTCTAAACCACTGGCAAAAAAAGTGAGTACACCCCTAGAGGTGCTTTCACATGATGTGTTTTTGGTTCGTTTTTGATGTACAAAGGTACAGCAATTAATGCTGTACATTACTGCACAAAAAATGCATCCGAAAAACGCATCAAAAAACGTATCAAAAACATACCATGTGAAAGCACCCTAAGTGACAACAAATGTAAGTACACCCCTAAGTGACAACAAATGTAAGTACACCCCTAAGTGATGACAAAAGTGAGGACACACCTAAGTAACAATGGACAAATTGTGCCCAAAGTGTCCATGGATATTAGCCCTAAAACAGGTCAGGTTGTACTAGGGAAAGCCACCCTAGGGTGGGGATGCCCTTTTTGGGGCGACTACCTCGTAGCATAGGCAAGTACATATTAGGGATATCTACCCTTCTTGCCCTATTCTCTATTTATCTCTCCTGTTTTTTGTTTAATATACAAAAATATATTTGAAAATATCCTGGACTAAATACTAATATTGTTCCCTTCTATAATATTATAATTTTTGTGGGGACAGGTGGCCTAGTCTGTATCCTTAATAAGAAGATATCCTTTCATCTTGAACATTTCTGGATTCAATAGACTTTGGGCGATGTCCCATTAGGGCTTCACCATTTTTTTGGTGTATTTTGCACCACAAAAATGTTGAAGCCCTATTCTCCATGTAAATGAACTGTCGTACACCAAAAACTAGGTGCATTAGACACTTTTGAATGCGCCCAAAGTATGCGCATCAAATATGCTAGCAATGATATGCTATGCGCCTTTTTTTTGGTCTAAACCTAAATTATGCTGATCATCATTGTTTTCTTCACAGGTAGGTCCTTCTGCTGTACTGCAAGTGCCAGCAACTCATCATAATTACACTGTTATCACGACATCACGGAGCTGGTGGATGTTAGAGACCTTGCGCTCCTCCACCTTCCGTTTGAGGATTCCCCACAGATGCCCCATAGGGTTTAGGTCTGGAGACCTGCTTGACCAGTCCAGCACCTTTACCCTCATTTTCTTTAGCAAGGCAGAGGTCCTCTTGGAGGTGTTTGGGGTTGTTATCATGTTGCCACAAAATGGCAGGACAATTTCCGCCAACATATGTGTCCGTTCACATCTCTGCCTAATAGCAGGTGAAGGATTGACCACATCTGAAGCCCCTTTCTCAGGTGCATTTCGACCAGATAGATGTATTTCTCTCTCTCTCTCTGGTATTTCACTGTAGCTTTTACTGGCAAATGCAAAGGTCTTAACAATCCAATAAAAAGCTGGATAACTGCAGCTGTCAATTTCAGTCTGAAGGCAGCCCACTTGGGTTGTCTATTAAACACAGACTTATTCCATGTATATTTTTGCTACAATACTAATATAAATACCGTCTAAGAGGACATTTCTTCCGCAATCCTCCATGGATCACATGAAGTCACCATGCACAGATAAAAAGTTCGAGGCTTTCAGCCACATGTTTTTTCCATGTGGATACAGTACATTTGGAATACCCCTCTGTCCGTCTCGAAAGAATTTAGCGTTGACAGGTATGGCAAACATTTTGATGAGTACCTAGATATAATAAGCAAAGGAAAGTTGGACCCCTGCCCTTTACCCTTCCTGCAAACCAATGACTTTTCTATTTGGTCAATATGTCTTTAGAAAGCCAAACAATCTATTGATTTATCAATGTTACTGTAATCAAGACAATCAATATCTCAGCAGGAAGCATGAAAAATTAACAAGACAGTAAGTGAGTTTAGCCGACATTTGCAATACATAAAATATACATAGTACATGTATGTTTGAAATGTTTTACAGTCATGAGTTTCTTTCATGGACATAAAGCATTCCTTAACTCTTATAGTAGTAGCTACAACAGAATAAATCCACATCAGCCTAAGCCTCTGTAGTCTCATAAACTTGTGGTAGATCTGGAATACAGTAGGTCTGTTGGACTCTGCTGACTTATAATGGGGTCCATTGAGGTTTAGTGTTTTAAGCCAAGAATATTGCTGATGGCTGTTCTACTGCTGCCCTTATAAGTGATATAAAGCCCCAATAAACCCCCGATGGAGATTAACAAGGCTACTGTGAACAAGGGCTAAGAACATAATTGCTGTTAGAGGGTCTACCTGAATCTCTTTAATTGCACCAAGAAGTGGAGTATGAGGAGCACCTAGTCCTCTATCTCAAAGTGAATCTGTCAGGTGCGTTATGCTACTTTGTCAGACAGCAGGATGTGATAGGGGAAGAGAAACTGAACTCTGTGATATATAGTTATATGCTAGGCTGTTACTAGGCAAATTGCATTCTGAGCAGGGTGAAGAAATTTCTCCCCACTCCGATTAACATGTTGGGCCATGCTGCGACACATTGCATCACCATTAACCAGTGTGCCCTCAAACTAACTCAACACACAGCCAACAAATGTGAGTACATGCCCGAGTGACAACAAAAGTGAGTACACCCCTAAGTGACAACAAAAGTGAGTACGCCCTTAAGTGAAAATGGACAAATTGTGCCCAAAGTGTCAATATTTTGAGTGGCCGACATTATTTTCCAGCACTGCCTGAACTCTCTTGGGCATGGAGGTCACTTAAGCTTCACAGGTTGCAGCCAGTGGTATCCTTTTCCTCTCCTCCATGATGACATCATGGAGCTGGTGGATGTTAGAGGCCTTGTGCTTCTCCAACTTCCATTTGAGGAGGCCCTACAGATGCGCCATAGGGTTTAGATCTGGAGTAGATGCACAAAACGTATGTCCCTATACCTCCAGAGTGTAGCCCAGGAACTTTATACACAGTGATCTGGCTATTTCTCTATTTGTTAAGGTCTGGAGACATGCCTAGCCAGTCCAGCACCTTAACCCTTATTTTCTTTAGCAAGGCAGTGGTCGTCTTGGAGATTTGTTTGAGATTTGTGCTTTGGCCCAGTTTCCGAAGGGAGGGGATCATGCTTTGCTTCAGGATGTCACAGCTGACACCAATCATGCATCCCCAAACCATGATAATCGCACCACCATGCTTGACTGTAAGCAAGACACACTTGTCTTTGTACTCCTCACCTGTTTGCTGCCACACACGCTTGATACTATCTGAACCAAATATGTTTATCTTGGTCTCATCAGACCACAGGAAAGTGTCCCATTAATCCGTGTTCTTATTCTACTTGTCTTTAGCAAGATGTTTGCAAGTTTTCTTGTGCATCATCTTTTAAAAGAGGCTTCTCCTGGGATGACAGCCATGGAGACCAATTTGATGCAGCGTGCAGCATATGGTCTGAGCACTGACAGGCAGACCTCCCATTCCTGTAACCTCTGCAGCAATGCTGGCAGCAATCAAATGCCTATTTTGGAAAGACACTCTCTGGATATGATGTTGAGCATGTACTCAAGCTATTTGGTGGATTATGGCAAGGCCTGTTCTAAGTGGAACCTTAGAGAGTTCTTTACCATGAGGAGCCATGTTGAACTTCCAGTGACCAGTATGAGAGAGTGTGAGAGCGATAACACCAAATTTAACAACCTGCTCCCCATTGCACCTGAGACTATGTAACACTGATGAGTCACAAGACACTGTGGAGAGAAAATTTGTCACAATTTGTCCATTTTCACTTAGAGGTGTACTCACTTTTGTTGTCATTTAGGGGTGTACTCACTTTTGTTGCCAGTGGTTTAGACATTGATGGCCGTGTGTTAAGTTATTTTGAGGACACACTAGTTAATGGTGATGCAATGTGTTGCAGAATGGCATAACATGTTAATGGGAGGGGAGTTATTTTGCGAACACACCAAACGTACACAATTTACATTGCATCAAAGTGACATATCTTTAGTGTTCTCCCATGAAAACACATAATACAATATTTAAAAAAAAATGTGAAGGGTGTATTGACTTTTGGGGGATACTGGATGTTTAAAAATACTAAATAATAGTAAAAAAAATACCAAATTATCAGAGTCCTAAGGATAATATTATCATTATTTTCAGTAAGACCAAATACTGCCACATTATGACCACATATCACCATCACGTAGTAGCTGAATAATGCCACCACATATCACCATGACCACATATCCTCACAACATAGTGACTGAATAATACCACAACACCATGACCAAATATCACCATCACATAGTGATCCAATAATACCACCACATATCACCACCACACAGTGGCTGAATAATATCTCCACAACATGACCTCATATCACCACCACACAATGACTGAATAATATGATTACACCATGACCGCATATCACCATCACACAGTGGCTGAATAGTACCACCACATATCACCATGACCACATATCTTCACCACGTAGTGACTGAATAACGCCACAACACCATGACCACATATCACCACCACACAGTGGCTGAAAAATACCACCACTCTATGAGTGGTGACCACATATGACCCTCACATAGTGATCCAATTATACCACCACATATCACTACCACACATCACTACCACATAGAGACTGAATAATACCACTTCCCTGCTTATGCACTTGGCTCTGACCATGATAAACAATTCATTAAATCCAATATCGCCAAACCTCTGGGCTCATGATCTTTGGCTGTGACAACTATAATACTAATGTTTCAATGAACACAGCACCATTGAATTAAGTTGTTCCAAAGGGATTTTTTCATTTCAGCAACCCCTACCCCCTTGCCCTATTAGGGCAAATCAACATATCAGAAAGCGGCCCCAAGTGAAATGGAGCGGCCCGGGGGAAAATTTAGTGAATTGTTTTAGCATAGATGGAGTTTAGTCATGGGTTTGGGGTTAGCGAGGGGGTATTTCACAAAAATCCCAAAAAGAAAACAAAAAAAAGTCCTAATGTGACCGGACATACAAAACAAAAAGTCTTTGGATTTTGTGTCAGAGTGATTACGAGAGCCAGGGAACCAGAGGTGATTTGAGGCTTTTGATTTCACCACTGAAGGTCACTGCTAGGATGTTAGTATTTTGTTGCATTGGAAATCTTTAGTTCGCAATGTTCATTTTCATTGGCTTTGATTTTAATGAAAATTAATAAAATTATAATAAAAACAAACCAAAAAAACATTATTGTAATTTAAAAAATTATGGATTAAGGTTTTTTTAAAACATATCACATAACACCCAATAAAATAGTAATAATGGAAAGTCTCTCCGACATTGGAGCCTTTTCATGTCTACTGTAACCACCATGAACGCTTTGTCATGTCCCTCATTCCTGAACAATTTTTTCAGTGTGGCCCTGAGGGGTATTATGCTACTGAAAGAAGTCACTGCCATTAGGGAATCCTGCTGCCATGAAGGGGTGGACAATGTTTAGGTAGGTGGTACATGTCACAGTAACATCCACATGACGGCAAGACTCAAGTTTTCCCTGCAGAACTTTGCCCATCATACTGCTTCCGCCATTTTGTCATCTTCCCATATTGCACCTTGGTATCATCTCTTCTCACACGCACCTGGTGTTCCAAGGGGATAAAATGTGATTCATTAGCCCCAGGTACCATTTTCCCCTTGCCCCCTGGTCCACTTCTAAAGTCTTCCCAAAATACTTTCGGGGTGAAGGGTATTTTTGATGATGGTCACATCTCATTTAAGCAACCCCCAACCCCCTATTACCGGGGTATCTTTTATCATTGTCAGCAGGATCTTTTTCAGGCAAGCAGGCAAGTCGTAACTCCCAAAATGCCCCAATGAGCTTTTGACACCCCTTTTTTCCTGTCAGGGTTCACGATGTTCTTCTTAAAACATTTTGGTAAAACCCCACATTTGTACCCCCAGCTCCCAGGAACACTTATAAGCCCCAGTAACCTTTATATTTTGGGCTATTAAAATTTCAAAGACAGTAAATTTTGGATATTTTTTCTGTGTATGTGTCCCAGGGTAAATATTAGACTTGGCTGCCCCGGGGGTGTTGCTAAGGTTTATACCAATTTACATGGACTCCCCTAAAGCACACTAACAATGCCCTTTTTAGGTCCCACAGAGTAATAATGTTCCTCTTAGTGACTAACACAGTTATAACCCTACACAGTAACAGTGTCCCACAAACACTAAAAATGTGTCCTTTAGGTCCCACAGAGCAATAGTTTTCCTCAGTAGTTATCACAAGCAGACGGGGGCCCCAGTAGATACACATGGCCAGTGGTCGTAGATAAATGCGCACGGGGCTCAGTAGTTACACAATGGGGAGGGTGCTCAGCAATTATCCAATGAGCCGGTGGTCCAGTAATTATCAAAATGCACCCGGGGTGGTTCATGATAGCACAATAAAACATTTGGCTCAAGTTAACCAATGCAGCAGGTTGGCTCTTTAGTTAGCACAGGCAGCAAGGGGTTGGGTTTTTAGCACGTAAAGAAGGTGGCTCGGTAGTTAGCAAGTCAGCAGGGGGTCATAGATAAAGTGAGCACGGGGGTAAGTAGTTAGCACAATTAAGCACGGTGGTCATAGTTACCCCTGCACATGTGGTCAGTATTAGCAAATAGATATGGCTCAGGTGGTTAGCACAGGCAGCAAAGTGCCTCAGTATTCATATTTTGCCTTACAGGTTGGGGGCCCCTGGTTTAAAAACCCCACAAGGGAAAATATCTGCAAGGGTTGTATGTTCTCTCTTGTTTTCGCGGGTTTCCCCCAAGCAATTATTTTCCCCCCCATTCTCAAAAAACATTCTAATGATTAATCGGGATCAGAATGTAACCCAATGGGGGTCAGAGACCAAAAGTAATTAATGATGATACAATCTTGTACGGCGCTGTGAATAAACGGTGTATTCAAAGGGTAGTTCAACATGTACTGTGGCGCCCTACATGTTATTTTGAGAGCTTTCGCTAATCGCCCCATACTCCCCGGGCCGGGGGAGCCCGTACCGGGCCCCAATTTATATTTATTTACTCCCGGGCCTATTTTTTTTAAGTAATTTAAGTCACTTATCTCCCCGGGTACAATCAAAAAGGGGGTTTGGGGAATCCATTTCTCTAAAGAATATGGGGGTTACCGAATTTTGCACATTCGCCCTTTTTTAGGGCAAATAGCGCCCAAAAATACCTCGTGTGAACATACCCTAAGTGAATAAAATAAACAAACATTATGTTGGATTTTTTTGTGTGATTTTTGCCCACAATTTGACTGTGGCTGCCCCAAATTGAATCTCTGAAATTCATTTGAATTTGACTTTGACCTAAATTCAGAGCCCATCACTAACTCCTTGTCTAGTTATTTTAATTTTTTCTAATCTTTTTTTTTTATAAATTTTAAAATTTTCTATCAAAATTCCCGTTTAGTTTTTCTTCTTCGTACCTTTGTTTTATCTCCAGGGCATACTTTTTATTAACCTGTGCCCAAAATTAAATGGCATATTCTAGATAAGGCAACACTGATGCTTGGTAAAGCAGTGATACTGTAATATGTCTACGTTTCTTAAGTCCTCGTTCACACGGCTTATTCTGGGACTGATTTTAGCCGTACTCGTGCCCCTATTTGGGTGCAATAGGCTGAAATCGTCCAGGCATTACGGTAAACCCAGTTTCATAAGAAATATGGATTCCGTCTCCTCCCCCCGCTCGGCGAATCCCCGCGGGGGGGGAAAAAATGACATCCCCATTTTTAGGGGGTAGGCCGTGAATAATGAATGTCTAGGGCCGGGGTGCCGGCCTCCCCCCCCCCCCCGCTCACGGCAGCAGGCGAAAATTTCGGGCGAAATCCGGCCCGCAATACGGGTTTTAAGCCGTTGTGAACTTGCCCAAATTTTGTCTGTTTTTAACCAAAAAATTATCCCGCTGGTTTAAAGGCAGCGAATTTGGGATTTCAACTTTTTTATCATTGAATGAACATAGTTTGGGGTAGAAATCCCCCTTAATGACCAGCGATTTTCTCAGGTACTAAATTCTTTCTTGAAAATATTTTTGTTTTCACATAGACCCCTGGGGCTTATTTTGCACCCCCTGACCCCAAACCCCTTTGATGAACTCCCCACACACCCCGACACATTTAAACTCCTTTTCCCATCATAAAAAATTAATTAGATTGAAATATCACTGTATGTAAGTTAAATAATTCAATGAGCTCCTCTGAGCAGACAAATATATTTAAATATAGTTAGCTCACTAACACTTTAATCCTTGAAATACATAAAGATTGCATCACAAATCATGCACTGAGACGGCAAGATGAATCCCCATTAAAATATAGAGCTCCAAAAATGTCAAATGACAGGAAAATAACATTTAGAAGTCAATTTAAACAACAAATTTGTGTTGAGCTTATTTTGTATATTGTCTTCATATAACCATTGATTTAGCTAAAACAAAATAAAATTATAAATTACTTATGCCCAATTTTCTACACTTTCCAAGGAAACAGAAAACATAATCAGTCAAGTCATAATCAGCACAAATCCATCGATTAATTAATTGATTTTTTTTTTCGCCTTCTGTCTGTGATGTAGTCAGGCTCGTTAGAGGGAAAATAGATCTGAGTTCTTCAAAAGCTAATCTGTAATTGTGTAAGGGGCAAGGGTTAAGAAAACAGAAAAACTGGAATGTGGGTAGCCGAGAAGAGAAGGGTCAAATAATGGGATTTAATCATTAGGATATGAATCAATAGAAGACTGTTGGGCTAGTTATAATATGCATGCTGTGTGATTGCAGCGACGTTATTTTATTGACTAGTTGCTGGAATTAACAAAATGATGATTACATGAAGATTTGAACAATAATAGACAGATGGTCGCAAGTGATTGATAGAAGGTGAGTGGTTTTTTTTAAGAGGCAGCACCCCTTATCTATAAGGGCATGGACTGAGATTGTGCTATGACTCGGTAATCTGGGACAGTACTCTTATTGTGCAGAGGGTTGGGTAATGTGTGCATTGGCATGTGCACAACTAATGGTAGTTGGTAGCAGGGTCGGGACAATAGGTAGGCAGAGGTAAGCTACAGCCTCAGGCGCCACCTTATGACTGTCAGGAAGGGGTCACAAGGAGCACAATCATTTGCTCCTGGATCATTTGCTCCTAAGGAATGTTTAAATATGCCTGAATAAGCTACGTTGTACAGCTAAGTACTGACTTAGTTATCTTCACTACAGTGACTATTTGGGATATGTTGGCATTGTAGCTAATTATGCAGATACCATGCATATTGTGAATAAGTAAAATAATAATTTTTCGTTTGTGAAATAACAATCATGAGCTGAGCCTGCTCCATACACAACGAGTACCGGTTGTTAGTTACACTCGATAAAAACAAAACCTCCCCAAAAAATGGTGCAATTGTGGTTTTTTTTTTCATTCTACCTAACTAGGGACAGTACAGACATAGGCATCGTGAGCCTGGTCAGGGCGAGGAATTTTCCATGTGGGGTTCCACTTTGCCTAGGGCACCAGAATGTCTTGTTCGAGCCCAGGTTGAGAGCACTTCAGTGAAAGGTAGGGTAGTGAGGAGAATCCATATTAGTTCGGTAAATATAAATGGAAAGGTTGATTTGAACCCGCAAAAAATTGCTGTGATACAGGCAGCCTCCTAGAGATCTGAAATGGCACTGAAAAAAGTGAAAAAATCAGCAGCGACTTGAGAAGCTACTTGACTCTTGGATGACCTGCATTTCAGTTTTCTGCTATATCGGTTAAACAGATTCCATGATAGCCTATTGGTGATGGATCCACTAAATGGATCTAGTGCCATCTGTTACCCATAAGTTATAATAGCATCTGTTTAATGGATACATCACAACAAAAAAAGCTTACAATGTATCAGAAGCCTTCGCTTTATGGAAAAAAAACAGACAGTAAGGTCTGAAAGGCGAGTAAATCCTCACACCGGCCAATTTATTGGTGGTTCTCCCCAAGGAGAGATATTTCCTCCTTCTAAGCCACTGTCACCCAGCCAACCCGTAAGTTCTACTCTGCACTGACAGGGAGCAAATACCCCAAAACAGCTGTCTGTAGATGAACTTAACTGGTTTGGCCTAAATCCCTTTCACAGTGCAAGACTCCTGCGAGCTACATGTGAATTGAGGATACAATAGAGTGCACTTTGGAGCTCCTCAGCTCTTTTCCCAGAAGCCTTTGCTTCTGAGAAAAGGCTTGAAAGGCGTGAGGTTTGAAAGGTGAGTAAATCCTCACACTGACCAATTTAGTGGTGACTTTCCCCAAGGAGAGATATTTCCCCCTTCTAATATATCAGTTAAGCATTTTCTATATAAGTCTATAGGTGATAGATGTTAGAGCCTCATCACGGCCTCTATCGAAAAAATAAATTGGGATAAATTCATTTTCTGGCATATGTGTTGAAAGGAGCCAAATATGGTTTTTCGCCATGTAAGAATCCAGACATAGATTTTTAATTACTCAAGATCCTACAGAAGCAGACTTGGACTGGCTCACAAGGGAGTAGGGAAAACTTCTGGTTGGTCTCTGAGGATCGTGGGCCTCTGAACAAGGTGGGCCACTGAGAATAGCAGGCCTGATTCTGCCTTTTAGGGAGAAAGCCAGAGAAAGAGAGGCACAGAACAAAAGTCATATGCAATATGTTTAGCCATGTACAGTATCAACTCTACTGGTGGGCCACAAGAATTAACGCCACTGGTGGGCCACAAGAATCAATTCCACTGCTGGGCCCCCAGATCCAACTCCATTGGTGGGCCTCAAGAATGAACTCCACTAGTGTGCCCATAGAATAAACTTCACTAGTGGGTTCCAAGAATCAGCTCCACTGTGGGCCCCAGAATCAACTCCACTGGTTGGCCTCAAGAATCAGCTCCACTGATGGGCTCCAAGAGTCAGCTCCACTGATGGGCTCCAAGAGTCAGCTCCACTGATGGACTCGAAGAGTCAGCTCCACATATGAGACTCCAAGAGACAATCGTCCACAGATGGACTCCAAGATCACTCCCCTCTGATGGGCTCCAGAAGATCCAGAGCTCCACGGAGGGCTCCAAGAGTCAGCTCCACTGATGGGCTCCCCCCAAAGAGTCAGCTCTCAACGATTGCCCTCCAGGAGTCAGCTCCACTGATGGGCTCCAGGAGTCAGCTCCACTAGTGGTCTCCAGGCACTCCAGTCTGCCACCATGATTATAGGGCAGTATCCAGATGGGAAACAGGTTTGTACTCCTGAATTCCACCTTAAATAAAGGACAGTATGATCTCAGAATTTCCCGCTATGTTCCAACATGAGTTAATCTTCACAGCCATCCTGTAATTGCCAGTCCTCTCTTCCGCTCACTAGAAAACTCCCTTGGCCCGCCATGTACCCCCTCCATTACAATCTCTTCCTTAGAAATGAGCAATCTTGCAACACAAAAATGTTTCTTAGAAACACAATGAAGTCCTTAAGGATAATTTGTTACTGTCTTTTTAACATCTTATTTCCAAGATTGCTCAGTTTAGATGGAACATTGACCATTCACCTTGTACAAACATTTATATTAACGCTCATATTGCTGTTACTCGCAGTCTTTTACTGTAGTAAAATAGGAACTTTTAAAGAATATATGGCATTGTCCACCATACAGAGTGAAAATACTATCTCCCAGCGTCTTAGAGCTTAATATAGCAGCTTTCTCGAGTCAGTAAACCATGAGCATTAATAAGTCAGAAGTAAATACGGCATTTTTATTATCCACCTGAGGACAGTAATACATAATATTATGTCTCAATCTCCACCAACAGAAACTGGGAACGGGTTCTGAATTCCATTGAAGTATCCTAAAGCGGTTGTGATTCACTTTATATTGGTTTTATTTATTATGTATATAATAGGAAGTCATTACATTTTCTAACTGCATGTATTAAAAATTCTGCTCCTACATCACTTCCGGAACATTTACAGGGAACTTAGAGTTATGGTTGATTTTTTTTTTTTTGGTTGATTTTTTTCTCGAAATGATTGGAGGAATGACCGTCGTATGCTTCACTAGTTTGGTCAAATTGACTTGTAACCCACATCAAAGCCCAAAACTCAACTACCAGAAAAGATTGTTCGCCAAAGCACTAGACTATAATGTTGAATTTTATCTATTGATTTTTCCCAAATGTCAGGCTCAATACTCTAGTGCTCCGATTTAGGTCAAATATTAAGACTTTGACTAACCGAGTCTAAGCATAATACCACAGAAGGCTGTGAGGGGGGAAACACTATACCAGGACGTATAGAGTTAATGTTATGTTGACTTTTCATATGTTATTACCTACAAATTGTTGACCCACTCTAGAAACGTGGAGCGCTCAGATTCACGAGACGGCTTGGACAACTTGGGCCTACAGGGGGAGGAAAATAACCCGGCCGGTGGGACCCACGATCTTGGGCATATCCTGGAGATTGTTTTTAACCTGCATTTGCATTCACTCAAGAAGGGGCATGAATGTATAGAAAGAGATTCCCAAAAGCAAGAGGTTCTAGTAGCAAGGAGACCAGGATTTATTTATTGTGAGCGGACCCTCGTCGGCGGCACACACAGTAGACAAGACAGAGTAGCCCTGACACTTGGTTCTCCTACCGCTGTCCCTGCCTGCTTTGGCGGTAGCTCCGACTCCATAAAAGGTCTCCTGCCAAACCTGAAGATAAGAGCTATACAACTAATAAGTGTAGACATAGGAAACAACAAGAATTGGATCACAGAACCACAACGGGATGTCAGAAAACGAGCCAAAGTCGCAACCTGTCGGAAACGCGTACAAAATACAGGAAGCAAAAGAGAAGCCAAAAGCAAGCCAAAGGTCATATAGAGTCAGGTTAATGAGGGCACGGAAGAAGGCTACTACCCGGCAACAAAAAAGAATCTACAGTATATAGCAGGCAAAGCTACGAGGTAAAAGAATCCCTAAAATAGTGAACCAGGGACAAACAGAAGGGGGGGGGGGGGAGGGTGGCTGGGAAGATTCCTAGTCCAACCAGGGACTTGTCAGAAGTCAATTAAGCAAGTATAGCGTAAAACCCACGAGTTCAACATCAGTAACAACAAAAAACAAAGCGTTATAGTCATAAACCACAGCAGGAACTTATCCGTCGCAACGGCCATGCCGTTGACGTATAGTCCAAATCTAAGGTGTCCTCTGCGTCATGGGCATGATCATGACACATATCAATATCCATTTTAAACATAGACCTGAAGAGTATGATCGCCCCTAATAAACGTCCACCGGTGCGGCCCATAAGCAACTCACACTGGTGGGCCCATAGAAAGACAACTCACATCTGTGTTCTCTACACCCATCCTGAACACTTGATTCTGAGAATCCAACAGTTGACTTGAACTTATTGCTGGGCTAACACACTACAGAATTTCAAATCATTAGGAGCTAAGACTTATGTTTATGGGTTTGATTGGTCATGATTTTTGCGTTCCAAAAATTATTTGCGCGAGAATGCGCCACCATGAACTGAGCCTCAAGATTCAGAAGGTATTATAGACTGGACCACAGGGGAAACACCCCAGTGACCCCAGATCACTGGCATGAACCTGAGAGTTTGTTTTTAACTTGCAATTGCATCCTCAAAAGGGTGCAGAAACGAGAACGAGAAAGAAGCAGGCAAAGGCAAAAAGTTTAGTACAGAGGCACGTATCAGTAATGCTTACATAGTTGGCCCCCTAAATAAGACTTATTCCACCAGTAGACCATAATGCTACACAAACTGTGGGCTCCTATTGTATCAAATCTCCAGTCCAGTGGGATTCTCTACACCCCCGTCTCAACACGTATCATGATCACAATTTTGACTTTGAACCAAATTCATGGGGTAACACTACTGAAGAGTCATTTCAAAATAATTCTTAGGGATGCTAAGAGTTTGATGGTATTGATTGTGAATTCTTTCATCTAGATTTTTTGCCAAAATTAGTATGAGTGGACACCACCTTAACTGATGGCTCAGGGAATGTCAGACATGACTAGACTGGTCCACAGGAGAAACACTAACACACGTTGACCCAAATTCTGTGGCAGATACCTGCGATGTTGGTTATTTTTTAACTTCATTACTATCCGCAAAAGGTGACAAAAAGAAGATGAATAGAGATTGCCTGACTAAAGCAGAAGTGTTAGTACTTAAGAAGTTAGTGTATTAGTAAAAGTCATTTACAGTAGCGCTGTATAGGGTGAGTAGGGTACTCCCTAAATAAACTCCACCGGGGCCCATAAACCAACTCCTGTGCCATACTCGAAGCAACTCACCTGTAGGTTCTCTACACCCCAGTCCAACACTGGATTCAGATCACATTTGACTTTGAACCAAATTCATGGGGTAACACTACTGAAGAGATTTCAAATAATTTAGGGAGCTAAGAGTTATGGTTATAGTTGATTTTTCATAGTTTTTTGCCAAAAATTAGTTTGGACCCACCTGAACTGGAGTGCTCAGAATCAGACGGACTTAGACTGGTCCACAGGAGAAACCCCCGGTTGACCCCAAATCTTGGCAGACCTGGAGTTGTTTTCTAACTGCATTGCATCACAAAAAGGGCAGAAAAGACAAAAAAGAGAGGCAAAAAACAAGAGGTTTAGTACAGGACACGCTCAGTCACGAGTCATTTACATAGCTTAATTGGCCCCCTAAATAAACAACCACCAGTGCCCATATACTAACACTACTCGGTGGCTTAGAATCAAACGTCCACACTGTGGGTTTCTATAACATCCTAACACCCTAGTCCGACCTGATTCAGATCACATTTGACTTTGAACCAAATTCTACAATACTAAAGAGACTTCCCAATCCATATTAAGGAGTTAACGATATGGTTATAGTGATTTTTTCATAAGTTTTTTTTGCCAAAATAGTGTGTACCCACCATCCGGGAGTGCTCAATACATATCCCTTTGACTTAGATCCAAATTCAAGAGGTAACAATACTAAAGAGATTTCCAATCCTTTAGGGAGCATAAGATTCTGGTCATGGATTTATTTTTCATAGTTTTTGGCCAAAAAATAGTCTGGGACCACCTGTCACGTAGTGCTCAGATATCAGATCACATATGACGTTTGAGATCCAAATTACAAGAGTAATACAATACTAAAGATGACTTCCCAATCATAAATGGGAGCTACAGAGATTACTGTAACTAAAGTTGATTTTTTAACGTGATTTTTTTTCCAAAATCGATTGGATAACCAACCAGAACTTTGGAATGTTCATTTAAATTCATTGTTGTAAAATGTGCCTTTGACACAAAACAAAGCACAAGAACTAGTTCAGAAGAGCTTTAGAACATTTTTTTACTAAGGGAGTTGTAATAGAATTAAAAGGTTAAAGAACTGAACATCTAGGAAGAAAAGAAAGTGGATGCTGTTTTTCCCTAATAGTATATATTACAAACTTACCTATTTGTTCACTACGTACTACTATCATCTGTGAGTACAAAAAAAAAAAACCTATTTAACGATAGATTCGCTTTAAGGTAAAATGTAAAGGATTTTAGAAGTCGTCTCAGAAATCAGAAACCTGAAAAAGCAATTGACCAACAGCTGATAGTTAAAGATGATCAGAATTGAGATATCCGTCTCAACGTTTCAATAATGCAGTTCCAGCACATTTCATTGTATATATTCCATAGCTTCAGCTCCCTTTAATGATATAACGTTGTATCTCAAATGTCCACTGCTCGATGCTTTAGGGAGTCAAGTATGTTTTTTTGTTTATACTCTTTCCGTGTCATATGAAGAATTCATATGAGCAGAGCATCTGTAGCCAGTAGCTGCTAATAATATTTTAAAAATATTATTTTAAGAATCCCCATCGGACTCGCAGGGGAGGGGGGGCCCAAGGTGTGTGAGTTTCGTAAAATATAATCCAGTTCTCACAATGGAATCTTTCCAGCCTAACATAATCTAATATCTGCTATTAAATACAAAATGCTGAGATGCTCTTTGAATACAGTGTCTAGTGATCAACAACTAGAAAATTTTAAAGAGCCTCACACAGGATGAAATTTCTCTTTCAGTCCGTAGACATTATATTAGTGTTCCCTCATCGCGCCTATGGAATCGACATGGGTCCCGCGTATTTGTGAATTATCCCAATATATCAATGAGGTTGTCAAACAAACTCATGCAAACTTAAGGAGCAGATCTTGCAGTGTATTTGTGACTTTAAATGCAGAAGTTGTTGATCTATCAATAACCACGTTCAACACGCACATAAATCTACCAGTCGTTTTTATAGAGATCTATGAGGGCGGCGAATGGTTTAAATCGTTGCCGTGATACCGCCAAAAAACATGCAATCATAATAATAGCTGCTACTAATGCCCTTGATGTTTATACCAGTCTTCCTAGTCTGTCAGGTCAATAACATCAGCGCAATTCGTAGCGCTATAACACACATTTCAGGCTCAGGAAAACAAACCTTACTCTGAAAGTGCATCTACCAGTTCCGAGCATGTATTATGCGCCTAAAATAGACAGGTGCCAGATTTATAAATCGATTATTCCCTTGCTACGGTTCTAGTGCACCCCACCCTCCCACACCTACACAATCTCCCCCTGCCCCCCGAAATCACGACAGCATAACAAAGTGCCGCGGCTCTATGTAATCGTGCCTTGATAATCCGCGGGGACATAAAAAAGGTAGACGAACTAGTGGAAACCTATAGCAAAGTGCTAGTAGCTCCATTCTGTTCATCTATACGGCCTTAATCCATATCCATGAGTCATTATACGTTGGTCCAGTTTCATAAGGTCAACCCAATTTCAACTCCAAATATGTTAGTTGGAGAACAGACATCAAATTAGCCAAATGTATTCATGACTACAACACTGAGCATTATAAAATGCATTTTTAGCAATGAAATCCCTATTACCCTATATACCTGAACCAATTCCTGTACTGTGTTCATCTTTACCTCGACTTCACCTTACTAGTAAACTGGCTATATTTTTTTTTTATCTATTTAGTACACCACAATTTCATCAGTTGATTATCGCTACCGTAGGTCTTATTTTACTTGATTTCTAGGGGGAAACTTAATAGTGCATTCACTTTTATATTTATATTATGCAAATTTTTACATATCGCTAGTACTTTCATTATTATTATTATTGCTTATATATTAAATATTCATTATTGCTCATCATTCAGTTGAAGGGTACAAAAAAATTTAGCATAAATATAAGTTTCTAACTTTTGTATTCAATTTTAACAAAATAGTACTTAAAAAGTGGCAGTCCAGAAGTATGTTTTATTAAATGTATGTGTCGACATTTTAATTACATCGAGATGTTATAATTATAATGTAGAGAATAGTATAAGTGTTATTAGATTGTAGAGATACAAAGCTTTTAAGTTGCGATTTGATACGATAATTTCATTATTTCTATCCATTTACTTTTTTTTTTTTTTAGGGGTATGGGGATACTAGTTTTTTGTTATTTCATTACCAACTCTACCCACCTTTTATCTTATTAAGCCCATTTATGGCCCGGCGCCCTAATTATTTATATTCGGGCTGATTTGTGCGATCATATATGATTAATGATGATCCTCCCATAAAGTCAGTAAATAGACGCTTCTGAGGGAGAATTTGTTTTTTCTTAGTTTTTGTTACTATTTTTTTCTTCTTAGCTAATTTTTTCCCTGCTAACTCAGTAGGCTTGATATGAGTTTCAGAAGCAAATTGACAGCCATCAGATACTTTGGGGACTGAACAGAAGCATGGTGGTCTGACGGGTCGTTGATATATTGCATCCCAGCAACTGCGATGATCAATGATACCATATATACATATTGTAACAGGAAAGTCGCAGGAGACAATAGTTAATCTTTTATTTGACTTGGCCTCGAATTCTTCGATATGCTGACCTTGTATTTATAGCCCCAACTCTTCGTTCAGCTTTTTTATCGTTTTCAGCGAAAAAATGAACCCTCATGCTATGTACTAGCGAAGCAATTTTAATCAATTACAATCTGACAAGTTTGATGTCACCAAGAGTTTAATAAGATTGAGTTAATTTAAATAATATCAACTCACGCGATCCCAATGATATATGTGTTATATATACATTAATACAGAGAAAGAGCATAGGTAGTTTGTTTAAAACGCATGAATAGGAGTCATGATCTCCTACACCAAGTAGAACAGGATAACATGAGTGTTAGCGAGACGCTAATGCGCAAATTAAAGGTATAGACGAATTTTCAAACACATATGTATCTTAAGGTACACCTGAGCCTCCCTTGTAATAGGTACATGTTTATGGCATTAAAGAACAAGGGCCAGAACTAACGCATCATGCGATTAGCTATCTCCTTTCAGTTGCTCATGGTATTCTTCCGTACAGGGTGATGGGTAGTATGGATAGTAGTACAGGGAGGTCGAAGGGGGAAGCGCTTGGTACTACCATATCTGGTATTCTAATGTGATATGTGGGAGATTCCCAGTTAACAGTGGTGGACGCTGTGTTACGCATTCTGTTTCTATGGGAGCTTGTCCCGGTACAAGTAAGGAAGGAAGAAGTCTGTTTGTGTTCTCTTCCTTTCTGTTTTTGGTGGTTTGGGAGTTCCCAGTCAATCATCCGGTGAAGCATTGGGTGTTCCTTCCATTCTTGTGTCTATAGCAGTGGGATGTTCCCAGTATACATAAGAAAAGGGGATTGCTGTGTATGCTCTACAATTTTTTCATACTGTCTTTAATAAGTTCTTATTCCCAGTATGAGCTGGGATTGATGCTTGGTGTGTCTTCAGCCATTCTTTTAATGGGAGTGTCCACGGTGTTTACGAGCTCGAGGTGGAGTCTGCTGTGTTTTCTCGTCAGTCCAGAGTTTTATATGTGGAGTTTGTCTTATTTTCTTCTTTCGCTATACGATCAGTGTGAGGGGTAGTGCCTGAGTGGTTCTTCACAATCCTGGGTTGCTATGCTATTGGAGTTCTCAAGTACTAGTACAAGGGGAGCGAGCTGTTTACTGTCCATTCTGTTTCTAGTAGGAGTTTCGCCAGTAAAAGGGAGCGTTGTGATTCTCAACATTCTAGTATCAAATCTGGCGAGTCCCAGTACAATAAGGAGTCGCTTGTGTCTCGCATTCTGATTCTACTGTATAGGGAGATTCCCCTAAGTACAGACTAAAAGGAGAAGCGCTGCCGTGGTTCTCCATTATCTACATTATTCAATGAGAATCCCAGTACAAGGGGACAGCGCATGGTTCTTTCTCCAAACTGATTCTACTTGGTAGAGTTCATAGATCAGTGATTCTAATGGTGAGTTCCCAGTACAAAGGGAGACCTGTGTTCTCACATTCTGTTCTATGGTAGTCTTTCCCAGTACAGGGTACGCCGCTGTGTTCTCATTCTGTTCAATTGCGTGCTCCAATTACCAGGAGAGCACACCGTGTTCTCTTCATTACTCTGTTCATAGTGGGGCAGTACCAGCACAGTACAGGTGAGCATCTGTGTTCTCTTCTCTCTGTTCTATGGTGAGTTCATATTCCTGTCCATATTACTAAGGGAAGGAAGTTGCTGGTGTTCTCCATATAGTCTGTATCTTACTCCATAAATGGGAAGTTCCCCATTACACTAAGGCGAGAGAAGGTAACTCGGCTCAGCGACTGTTCCTCTATATCTTTTCTAATTGGGCAGTTCTCCAAAGTAAACACAGGAAGGAAGAACACGAGCTTACCATAACTAAACCTGATGCGCTCTTCTACACAGCTCTGTGTCTATTATGGGAGTTTTACACATATAAAATTATTATGTAGTTCCCCAGCTACAAGCTGGGCAAGAGACCGCTGTGGTGCTCCTACCCATTACTGATTACCTATGGCGGCTGAGCTTCCCAGCTACCAGGATGAAGTCTCGTACGGCATGTGTTCCCGAATCCTAATTCATTTCTGAAGTTTGTCTGGTGCGAGTCTTACCCAGTCTACAGGTGAGCAATGGATGTACTTTTCCCAACAATTTCTCCACTTTCGTGTTTCTACCTTGGAGATTTCCACACGAATTCATAGGGAGCGGAGTGCTGTTTTCCAGTGTCTAGTTAGAGACTCATGATTCTGACTTCTTACATGTTTCTAATCGGAGTTTCTCCCCAGTACATGGGGAGCATGCTGAGCGCATGTTTCTCCACTCCTGTTTTTTTAATATGGGGAGTTCCAGTAAATAGGATAGGGAGGGCATGAGATTCTCCCATTACGTTCTAATGGTAAGTTCGCTCCTTAACAGGGAGCTGCTGTGTTCTCCTCCATCTCTGTTCTTATCTATGGAGTTCCCAGTACAGGGGAGCACTGTGTTCTCCCATTTCTGTTCCTATTGTAGAGTTTCCCAGTACAGGGGGAGTCGCTGGTGTTTCTTTCCTTTCCGCATTCTGTTCTATGCTGGAGAAGGTTCACCCCAGTACAAAGGATGGATCCGCTTAGGTGTTCCTCCATGTCTGTTGTATGGCATTCACACACAGTACAGTGGAGGCCCGTTGTTGTTTCCTCAAATTCTGTTTTCTAATATTGGAGATCCCAGTACAGGAAAGCTCATGTTCGATCATCGCCATTCTGTTGTATGGGAGTTCCAAGTATCTAAGGGAAGCACTGTGTCTCCAGTCCTGGTTTAAATTATGATGATGGGAGATTCCCAAGATATCAGCTGCAGGTGCAGTGGTTGTTCTCTCCTGTTCTAATATCCTATCAGGTGCAGTATCCACAGTACAGAAGGTAGAGCGAATTCTTGTGCGCAGTACTTTAGAAACTTTCTCCAATCGAACAAATGGAGGAGTATTCACAATTCCGGTCCCACCTTCCCATATCGCTTGATCACTAACCGAGCGCCGCAGGCAGCCCGCTGCCCCTCCTGCGGCCGTTCACCCCTCTGCCTTGCTGGGGCTTCGGCCGCGGCATCGCGGTCACCCCCGTCGGCACTCATCCCTCTGCCCCCAGACGCCGGCTCTCACTTACTGGCCAGCCAACGCTCCAGTTCAATCGCCTCTCTGTTCCCGACCCGGGCCTATGTCTGGGCGCACTTGCCCGCACCCCTAGCGACCGCGACCGGCTGTCCTAGATTAAAGGCCATGTCCCGTAATATGGCTTATCGGTTGCCTAGATGTGGCTGTGCTTAGAGATGAGTTTGACGTTCTTAAGAGTCCGTATTGCTTACCCTAACGCCACGGCCGTGTAGCCAGTTCCGTTCCGCCTTGCCTGACCTTCTGCCTTACCTCGTACTACGCCTGCCCGCGGATTACGTCTCTGTACCTACGCTGTACCCCCGGCCGCCTCCGAAAGGCAAGTCACGTTCTAGGTGGTAACGACCTGGTAGCCCTCACGCCGCATGCAAGTATCCATCCCGCTTTGGCGCGGGCTCTGAGTTGAAAACCGCGGGCACTTTAATAAACTTCCGTTCCCATGGCGTGCTATATATCCAACCCTTGCAGGTGGTCCAGCGAATCCACCGAAACCTTACATCGCTGCTAGCTCTCTGTTCTAAGCCAAGATTTTCAAAGTGCATCTTAGCGAGCAAGAATGGCTATGTTCAGAATTCCAGTACATGAATAGAGAGTGCTGGGCGTGTGTGGCCACCTTGTCATTCATAGTGGTTGAGGCATCAAGGAAGATGTTGGCTTGAGGCACCCCATGTCTGGGTGAAGGTCACAGAGGTGGGACCTGTATCTATTAGACATTATGTTATGAATATGTCCTAAATGTGTAAGACCAAAATACTACATCGAAAAAGTTTTTCTTCACGTACAAGAAGGAAGGACAGATAAATAAAGACCTTTTTTCTAAATACAATTCGCTTTCCCAATTAGACAATATACTCTTACTTTAAGTGTCATGAGGACACAGCGAAACATTTATGTGCTCTCTCGACAATAGCACACAGTCTATTACGCAATCTGACTAGAGCAACAGAGTATTAAGAGCAGCGGATTAATATCCACCCTGCGTGGATGCGACTAGAGCGTCAGGGAAAAATATTTTACTCTCTCTTCTAAAAAGAATCTCTAACAGCGCATAAGCTGTTGCTAAATTCAGTCCTTTACAGTCAACATTAACGCAATCTTGAGCGCTCTCTAACTAAAAGAAATTAACATCTCCCCACACATAGTCAGTCTGCGTAATACGGGCCCTTTCATCTATCTCAAAAGCGAGCTTCACCACCTACATACACCCCAAAAAAACCACATACAACAGGAAAAGCAACCATGGATTCTATCCCCCAGCACCACATCCACTCCAAAAAACCACCAAACCATCACCCATCATACCATAACATCGAGCAATAAGTGACTTTCAATGACGCGTAGTCGCCATCAAACCGTGCGCATCTCTCACATATGGCTGTCATATAACCTGGAGAAAATTCTGTACTCTAATCATGCGTCCGCACTCACCCATCTAGAAGACAGATGGAAAACAAATCCACTCATCCAATAATATCCGAGAGAGCGGAAGCTGAATATGAGGAAGGCGCACTCTCGTGGGGCTAAAACTCTAGTCTAGCCAAAGATCGCGCAAGGAACCACACGAGAATGAGAGGTGCGATGAGGGCCAGTGCAGTGTCATGATTAATATCAATCAACCGTTAATTCGGGTAATAGATTAATCTACTAATTTTATGCTCACAGGAGGTAGACTTTATTGCTACAACACAAAAATAAACAAACAATCTGATCTATCTTTCTGAGACTAAAAAACACCCATCACATTGCTAAGTATTAACACACATATTCTTCTGAGGAAAAACATACCAATTCGTGGTTAACTGAACCTCCTATTTAGCCACTTTTATAATAACGTCTCATTATATATCTATAATCTAGATTATTTGTATTACTCTCTCGACATGATTTCCACCGTGACAATCTTCCCCACACCAAATCGCAGCATATTGACCCGAGTTCACAACAAACTAAATCATGTGGAATTCACATCTTGCTCCTTCTGCGGTGTCTGCGTCATGTTATGTTGTTCATCTTCGCATCTTGCTTCTTTCAGGGATGTTTTGTGAGCATTCCTTTTATATATGTTTATGCTTTTCGCAAGCATCAGATCTTTGCATTATAAGTGTCCGTTATACGCTTATACGCGGTGTCAGTTTTGTTGAGTAGGTCGTAATAGGTGTATTATATTGAAGAATTTGAGAGACGCTTCAACATTTATTGAATGTTGTGAGTGTTAGTCCAAACATGAGGATTGTTAGTGAGTGACATTTGTAGTCAAATACATGCGACCAACCCCTGTTAACTACATTACCGCTTCCTTGTCTTAAAGACTGCACCACAAAATATATTCGATTTTAGGGCAGTGAAAAAAAAAAAATAAAATAATAAATATTATAACTAAATCAAAAAATCACTAAAAATAACATCGACTAACTACCTCACATAAATAAATCTTCCACATGGCATTAAATAAATGCCACATTCCAACATATGCTTAATGATATAGAGCGTGATGAGGAATGTGGGAATGGCTCCGTCTGTCGGTGAAGTATGTTGGTGTGTAAGTGTGTTTCGATAGTGTCCATCTCGATTGCACATCATCCACTTCCTCTTAGTTCCTGCTTATCGAACATTTGATGTATATCTTCACTTTTCGCTCCTTCCGCACATAGCCACACCTAGCTATTCATAAGTCCCTCCTGTAACTCCCTCACGCATCTGATACGACATTCTATAGCCCTATGTAGCTTTGTTTACATACAGATTTAGATGTCCTTGCACTGCCACTTTGTACCTTGTCCTTAGTCAAAGGCAACCAATATTATCTAAATTCAACATTGCTATCGGAGACGACCCCCTTGTAGAGAGATGACAAGAGTGCATTCCGGGGTAAAAGGGGGAGTTGCTGGTTTCGTTGTTGAGTGTTGTTTTACATGCAGTGACATGTGATCGGTCACTGTTACTGTACTGGTGTCGTCTTCTTCGCCGTATAGGGGGGGTGGACGGACATTAAGGGGTAGAGTACATTTTCATGCGCCATGGCCCCGATTTTCTTTTTGTTGTGGATGCTTCGGGTCATGTGGGCTGCCAGTGTAATACGGCCCATGGCAGCTCGGCTATTCGTGGAGCGGAAAACACGTTGAAGAATGAACTACGGACATTGGTCTGCTACTGTTCATTGGGGAGAACATACGCGAAAGTGACGACAGAGGTGTGATGGGATCCCTGTCAATGGTAGGCGCCAGCGGCGTTGCATGCGTGAGACAGAGCAATGTCTAAAAATGTACAAGCGTTCGCGTTGTGGGAAGGCTTGCTCGTCTCACCCCCGCACCACTGTACATAACACTAATTTAATATGGAGTGGCTTCACTCCCCCCTGATGTAGATGGCTTGATCTTACATTGAAACCTAAGACGAAGTGCAAAGGGGGCTTCGTTAATAGTTTGCTAGATAGTCTATACGATTGGACTGTTCGCTGTGAGGATAGCAAACTTGAAGAAGTTTTTTTATAGTCCTTTTGAGGGGCCACGACACCTCTGGTTTGGCGACGACCATAGTGGTGGAGAACAAAGGCTAGCTATGCAAGGCTCTTAAAGAGGGAAGTCCGGAACACTGCAAGTATCGCCTGGCATATTCATGTAAAATGGATCGTGCAAAACAAAGTCACTTTTGCATTGGTGTCCATTTAACAGGTCCAACCTAAGTCCCTAGATATCGCCCCCGTCTTGTTATGGCTGGTGCATCAGCTCCTTCTCGGTCTGAAGTATAGCTACGAGACCGTGTTCAAGCTTTCGTGAACAGACGCTCTTCACTCCTGATTATGCAAAGGCCCGGCACTTTGGCCAGCTAATAGCTACACAGCTCGGTCGATATCTCTCCTAGTAAAGGCGTGCTCATCACTTCCAAGACTGGTTTCTGATAGGTTATAGCCGCTGTGGTTTGAATCTCTCCAGATAGTCATGCCAGCGGCAGGTTGAGGCCTGAGTAGCTACACGACACCTGTTTCCAAGGCGTAAGGGCGTCATCTCCTGAGAAAGGCGGCCACGGCAGGAGACCTAATAACTACAATGACCTGGTGGGGGGCGGAGTGAGTTTGATCTGTTCCTGAGATGAGCGCTCCAGCACTGGATCGCTATAGCTGACAGGACTTCGCTTGGGTGCTGACCCAGCAGCTCGATCACTAGGACCAGGCCAGTAGGTAGCGCACTAAAATCAACAGTTGTACCGGATTGAAATATGAAAAAAGAACCAAGAAGAAACAGGGACTGAGGGTTATGATGACATTGATGTAAGTGTGAAGACAACGCCCTTAAATGTATAGTTTGAGGACAATGTCATCACACTCGCAGGATCCTACACGGGTGCAGGGTGAGTACCTTATAATACTATTTGCATCTAACGCCTAATCCATAATATAAAATGTTGGACCCATATGGTACACAATCACTGCTCGTCACTGTGGGTACTTCGGTCCTTCAATAATGACAGAACATTGTGCTTGATTCTATATTGCATGCTGATGGTAGTTTTGGAGCCTCTGACACTGTACTAAACTAAGGGTCATTGTGCACTTGTAACTTTATTGGCCTTTAGTTCAGAATGCCCTTAATTGATAATTATGTTCTAATATTTCACTTAGTCCTTTTCTCAAAAACATTCCGCTTCTTATTGCCCATTTCCTACTATTTTAAAAGCGCTAAACCCAATATTTCTGCTAATTTCTGAAATCGGCTATTGTTACCCTGTACGTACAGAACCATCCTAGAAATGCCAAAAATACAGTTATTTATATTCTTGATTTCCTTTAAATCAAAACTAAAACAAACAACTAAGCTAAAAAGATGCAACAAATAATGAAAAATAGAGTTATACACACACACACACATATATATATATATATAATTTATATAATATTATATATATATTATATTATTATATATATATTATATATATATATATATATATATATATATATATGTGTGTGTGTGTGTGTGTGTGTAACTCTGTATATATATACAGTTGAAACCAGAAGTTTCCATCCGCTTTATATAAAGCCCCATCTGCAGGCTTTTCTCTCTCTCTGACATGAAATCGGAATAAACCTTCCTCGTTTTAGGTCAATTAGGAACCATAATTATTTCTATTTGCCAAATCCCAGAATAATGAGAGAGAATTTTTTAAGGCATTTTTATTACTTTCTGCAAACTCAAAATTTTCCATACACTGGGATTACTCTGCCTTTACACAATTTGGGACCGCCCATGTGATGAGGTCAGGTCTTTGGAAGCTTCTGATAGGTTTATTGGCAACATTTAAGTTAATTAGAGACAAAGCTGTGGATGTATTTTAATAGTACACCAGACACACACTGCTTCTGTGTGTAACATCATGGGAAAGTCTAAAGAAATCAGGCAAGATATCAGGAAGAGAATTGTGGACTTGAAGAAGTCTGGATCATCCTTGGGTGCAATTTCCAAATGCCTGAAGGGGCCTCGTTCATCTGTACAAACAATTATACGCAAGTACAAACAAGATGGGAATGCCCAGCCATCATAATGCTCAGGAAGGAGACGGGTTCTGTGCCTCAGAGATGAACGTGCTTTGGTGTGACATGTGCATATCAACCCAAGAACAAAGCAAAAGACCTCGTGAAGATGCTGGCGGAAGCTGGTAAGATTGTGTCATTATTCACAGTGAAATGAGTACTGTATCAACATAGGCTGAAAGGCCGCTCTGCCAGGAAGAAGCCATTACTCCAAAAGAAACATATAAAAGCCAGATTAATGTTTGCATATGCACAGGTACAAAGACCTACATTTTGGAGACTTGTCCTGTGGTCTGACAAAACTAAAGTTGAACTGTTTGGCCATAGTGACCATCGTTACGTTTAAAGGAAAAAAGGGAGAAGTCTGGAAGCCTAATAACACAATCACAACTGTGAAACACAGGAGTGGCAGCATCATGTTGTGGGGTTGTTTTGCTGCAGGAAGGACTGCTGCACTTCACAAAATAGATGGCATCATGAGAAAAGAAGATTATGTGGCAATACTGAAGCCACATCTCAAGACATCAGCCAGGAAGTTAAAGCTTGACAGAAATGGGTCTTCCAAATGGACAATGACCTGAAGCTATTGCCAAACTGGCTACAAAGGGGCTTAAGGATGGAGTGGCCATCAAAAAGCCCTGATCTCAATCCTATAGAAAATTTATAGGCAAAGCTGAAAAGGCAGGTGCGGGCAAGGTGACCCCCAAACATGGCTCAGTTACACCAGTTCTGTTAGGAGGAAAGGGCCAAAATTCCTACCAACTATTGTTTAGAAGCTTGTGGAAGGATCCAGAATATTTGACCTATGTCATACAGTTTAAGGGCAATGCTACCAAATACTAATGAAATGGAGGAAAATTTTGACTTTGCAGAAAGTAATAAAAATCCCTTAAAATATTCACTCTCTCTTTATTCTGCATTTGGCAAATATGAATAATTTTGGTTCCTAATTGACCTAAAACGGGGAAAGTTTATTCTGATTTCATGGCAGATAGTGGGAAAAACCTGCAGATGGGGCTTTTTATATGATGAATGGAAACTTTTGATTTCAACTGTATCTATATCCAGAGTGAGTCGAAGGATGGCCTTTTATTTTAGAAACTAATGGGGGAGGGGCCTATCTTTTAGGCTTTGTGCCTAACATGGCCGCCATCTTGATAGCCGTTAGTTTTGATCAAGTTTTTCCAGTGGGAGGGTAGTCAAATAGAAAACCCAGTTGCCACAATGAGATTTGAAATATCTCTTGAGGTTCAAAAGTTTTCAACAGAGGAAGTTGCAAAAACAATCCAACCCCCCAAAAAAGCAGATTTGCAATACCCACGAAGAAATATTATTAAACATGTATTCAATATACATGTTCCCCAAAATTGTTCCAAAATATTAATGCAAATGCTTCAAAAACACTTTTCGCTGCCAATTTATGTCAACAGAAAAGTAAATAGTTTTGGCTCCATCATTAAAAAGATTATCGGGGAACAAAGAGATTGTTGACTATTGGAAATGATTTTGGGCGGCTCATGTGCTAATATATTGTCTTTTTCAGTTCTGTCCTGAATCATTGCTGAAGAACCTGAAGCCAAATCCAAGCCCTATTGATGCTTCCTTTAGTACTTGATGATCCACGGCCATAGCCCCATGTGATAGAGGGATTGCTCCCATATGTGCCAGTGTCCAGCCAACAACTGCAAGGGAGCGACACTGACAATGTTTGTAGACAAGGCTCTTCTTGGTCTCAGCCCTGTTGGTAAGAGAACTTGTATCTGGTCCTGGCTCTCTCAATGAGCATGCTCCAGAGATTGCGTTTATGACTTGTGAATTGTGCTTAACTGTCAATATAATGTATGCAGGCTTGGACTGGCCCACAGGGGAGCAGGAGAAACCCCATGGTCGGCCTCTATGCATGATGGGCCCTTGGTATACTGTACCTAGGGCTGCTTTTCTGGGAGAAAGGTAAAGAAAGAGAGGCAGAAAGCAAGAGGCAGAGTGCATGAGGTGAGTGCAGTCAAGTACAGTAGCTGTAGAATGGGCCCCAGGAATCAACTCCCCTGGTGGGCCTCAAGAATCACTGGTGGGCCCCAGGTACCCCAGTCCAACACTGAGGGTAACATGTATGATCAGGGCTGTGCGGAAGTCTGGCGTCTTTTCAGCCCGACATCTAGTGCAGCCCCGTTCGCTATAGCTTTAAATCTCCCGCACTCCAATATTAGGCGCATTACAGAGCGCCCACAGCACTTTGTAATGCGCCTGAGATCGGGGGGGTGCTGGAGGCGGAGAGCACTACAACCGTACAAAGCTCCACATTTATAGCTTCAGTATGGCAATTCTAGGCTCATTACTGCTGGAACAGGTAGAGCACTTTCAAAGTGGTTTACCTGAGCCAGAAGTGTCGTCTTAGCGCTAAAATGCGCCTGATTTATGACCCGCTGTTGATCGGGTTCATAAATCAGGCGCATCCTATACGATTGTAATACGCAGAAAAATTGGCATCTAAGTGCCATAAATCATACATGTCGCCCTGACTGTATAAAATTATATAATGGCTAGATAGATAGATAGATAGATAGATAGATAGATAGATAGATAGATAGATAGATAGATAGATAGACAGACAGACAGACAGACAGACAGACAGACAGACAGATAGATAGATAGATAGATAGATAGATAGATAGATAGATAGATAGATAGATAGATAGATAGATAGATAGATGAAAACATATACTGATTTGAGATAAACAGATAGATAGGACATACAGTGGAGAAAATAAGTATTTGATACACTGGCGATTTTTGCAAGTCTCCCATCTACAAAGATTGCAGAGGTCTGTCATTTTTATTGTAGGGTCACTTTGACTGTGAAAGATAGAATCTAAAAAAAAAATCAGAAAATTACATTGTATGATTTTTAAATAATTTTGCATTTTATTGTATAGATTGTCATGATTGTGCCTGACAGACCCCCAGCTTTGAGCTCTGGTCACCGGCCACGGCAGTTGCAACAAAAACCGCGATCTCAGCCGTAGTTTCGTTGTAGTTGTTTTCACCAGTGTGAACACTGTCATACTCTGCTCTGTGCAACTCTGCTCTGTTAATTGATTCCAATGCCCGTAGTCAGTGTCCTCCAGCAAGTCTCTTTGATTGACAGCCTTGTATTCCTACCCGGTCTCTTGTTTCTTCCATCTAACACCTCTGTTCTCTTGTTCTCTGGTCTCTTATAAAATGGTTCCTGTGCCATTACGCCTTGCCTGCTATATTGGTTACCTATTGTTCCTATTAGCTAGCCTGTTTCTCGTCTTGCTTACCTTTTACCTGACCTTGGCTATACTTACCAACTATTCTTCTGCTTTAATGATTCTGTACTGCTTCACCTGACTGTTGCTGACCTGGCTAGTTTAACCTTCTGTTATTGTATTTACTGTTTTTTGGTCTGCGTCCTGTGTACTCACCTACTTAGCGTATTTCGCAGTCATCGGTTGGGGCCAACCTATTAAGGAGTCTGACACCCCCAGAAGGCAGGGACAGTGAGTTGGGAACAGCATCAGGGCCTCTCTCAGTTGGTGTCTACTCGTATGTCCAATACACTACGTGGAAATCCCTAAAGAAGCATTTATGCTATCTATCATACATGAAAAAACTTTGAGACTCTCGGTTCACATATTTTGATCAAAAGATGTTTAAGCTGCCCACGACTTTCAACGTGATCTCAAAATCGGGGCAGCCCTATCCTATCTTTACCTCTCAATCGAGCCAATCAGGCCTCCCGCTGGGTCAACCGACCTCCATTATTCAGAGAGAAAAAATAAAAAACACCCAACCTGCAAGCTGCCCTTCTTATGACAGCCTGTGAGAGTGGGCGGGGACAGAAACCCAAAATGGAAGCACCCCTTCCTTCCCATATAGGTTAAAATAAATGTACACCAAGTATAATATGTTTCTGCACACAAAAATATTTCTGAAAAAAACGTATGCAAACCTGGGTGCCACTGGCAGGGCTGCGGCACACATGTAATTATACATGTACACACACAGACCGCCGTCAGTGGCACACTACTGCAAAAAGGGCAATACTGATTGGCTCGATTGAGAGGTGAAGATAGGATAGGACTGCCCGATTTTGAGATCACGTTGAAAGTCGTGGGCAGCTTAAACATCTTTTGATCAAAATATGTGAACCGAGAGTCTCAAAGTTTTTTCATGTATGATAGATAGCATAAATGCTTCTTTAGGGATTTCCACGTAGTGTATTGCCCTTTTTGCAGAAATGTGCCGCTGGCGGCGGTCTGTGTGTGTACATGTATAATTACATGTGTGCCGCAGCCCTGCCAGTGGCACCCAGGTTTGCATACGCTTTTTCAGAAATGTTTTTGTGTGCAGAAACATACGTTATACTTGGTGTACATTGATTTTAACCTACTTGGAACGGCAGGGGTTCTTCCATTTTGGGTTTCTGTGGCCGCCCACTCTCACAGGCTGTCATAATAAGGGCAGCTTTGCAGGTTGGGTGTTTTTTATTTTTTATCTCTGAATAATGGAGGTCGGTTGACCCAGCGAGAGGCCTGATTGGGGCGAGTGAGAGGTAAAGATAGATAGGACTGCCCGATTTTGAGATCACGTTGAAAGTCGTGGGCAGCTTAAACATCTTTTGATCAAAATATGTGAACCGAGAGTACTCGTATGTCCCTGACTGGTTTCTAACATAGATATTGTAGATAGATATTGTAGATATACATGAGATAGATAGATAGATAGATAGATAGATAGATAGATAGAAAGATAGATAGATATGAGGATATGAGATAGGTATGAGATAGATAGATAGATAGATAGATAGATAGAGATAGATAGATAGATAGATAGATAGATAGATAGATAGATAGATAGATAGATAGATGGATAGATGATAAATGGAAATGGTTCATTTTAAAAGCTCAATAAAATAAACATAGATGGATCTGCAAATAAATACATAGAAACATGAAATATAACAATAGGATAATGAATTAAACAGTTATATGTAACAAGTAAACATTCTATACAATATATTACAGACTATATTATTACATATACAAAAAAGTCCTAATAATGTAAAATGATTTATACATAAACAATGCAAAAGTTTAAAATTTCTAAATAGCAACCGGCTAATTAAATACTAATTAAATACATAAACAAATAATAACCTAATAGATTAAAAGCCACAGACAGGAGGGATGTATTTTTCTGCCCACAGTAAGAATTAGTGAAAGATGTGGATAACATTGCACATTTCTTCCACCTTTCTACAGAACACGCCTGTCCTCTTCTATAATATCCCCAAATGCATGGACAGGCAGGATACATTGGTAATGGCAGATGTTTCAATTTCACACCTGTAGCTACAATTGGTAACAGTAAATGGGCCCTTTCTTTATTGTTTCCTGGAGCGGGGGGGTGAAGGGTGGTGTCAGTCTCCAATCTGCGGAGAGATTGTCTTTGTGTATAACGTGTGATTGACATGATCCATTGTCGGGCAGTGAGGCTGCTTCAGATGTAAAGTATCTGACGTGTCTCTCTTTACATCGCTGATCTTCAGTCATCTCCATCCGCTATATTGAACATTTCTAATACTGAATGCAGAGTCTTTCTAAAGTAAGTTTGCCATGCTATGCCGAATTCTGTAAAGAAAGTGTGAAGGTAATGGACAGAATCGGCAGAGGATCTCCCAGGACCCCCAGCACCTATTTACATACCGCATGCAATAGAATCTGAAAGCTTTCCTGGAATCTACATCTGAAAAGCAGATAACGGCTGAGAGCTTTTCATTGCAAAACACAATAGTGCAAGATGTCCAGAAAAACTAATGTTATGTGACTTGGATGCCTTCAGCGAAGATGGATCCAGAATAGCAGGAAACGCCATATAGCACTGAGTCAGTTTATATAACACAAGAATCTAGCTCCATTTTTTTTTCTTATACCTTCCTGAATAGACACATAAAGGAATTGGTTTAGATTCTTCTATACATACAGTGGTTATAAAAAGTGTTTACACTCCTGTAACGATGCTGGCTGGCACGGAGGAAACAAAATTTATAACACTAGATAGATAGATAGATAGATAGATAGATAGATAGATAGATAGATAGATATGAGATAGATATGAGGTAGATAGATAGATAGACAGACAGATAGATAGATAGATAGAATGAGGTAGATAGATACTGAGAGATGATAGGGTCTCTGATCGATTGATAGTGCAATTGTATGATACTTATAGACTGATATCGTTTAGATAGATGATATAGTTATAGATAAACATCGTAAATGTACAAGGCTGTAGATCAAGGCTGATTAAAATAAATAAAAAATACATGAATAACACATCAATAAAGTGATTGAGATGATAGATATGAGATCGATATGAGGTAATTAGATAGACAGATAGATAGATAGATAGATAGATAGATAGATAGATAGATAGATAGATAGATAGATAGATACATAGATAGGGATATAGATAGATATGAGATAGATAGATATGAGATAGATAGATATGAGATAGATAGATAGATATGAGATAGATAGATAGATAGATAGATAGATAGATAGATAGATATGAGATAGATAGATAGAAATCCAGTAAATAGATTGAGATAGACTGATAGATAAGAGATAGATATACAAATAAATGGAAAAAACTTGCACATGAAGCCAACCCACAGTCACATACAAGTGATTCAAAGTGTGCATAAATAAATATCGTAACTTACCAATGGATGATGGATGACCAGGCAGATGATGACCAGGGCCAGGGCCGCGACAACAGATAGGTGAAGGTAGGTGACCGCCTAGGGGTCCGCTTCATCCCAGGCAGGAAGGAAGTGCAAAGAAATATGGAGTGGGCTGAATTTTACATTGGGAGGAGAGGGGTGGGGGCGCTACATGCCATATTTTCCTAGGGCACCAAAATACCTTGTCCCAGTCCTGACAAGGGCACGGATGGAGAGAGAAGGGTAAATGACTTGAATCCAGAAGCAAGACACCTACAAAACCATCTGTCTGTAACAACTAACTTTCCATAACCTAGTCCCTAACTTGTCCCTAAATCTAACCCTATCACAAGGCACCCCTAGCCTTATTCTACCCCTGACAATATCCCTATCAAAGTCCCTTACTATGTTGACCCTACAGAACCAGTTCAAAACTAGCAAAGAGAACACAGGAATAGAACACACTGCAAGACTGACACAGGGAAGAACAGAGGCAACAGTGACCCAGGCATACAGGGCTCCAATAAATGTGAACAGATAACTAACCAAAGCAGGATGGAATGCAACACGCTCAGAAGACACAATCTCTCAGCTACCAGTATAGACAGCAACCAGTCACACAGTGAAACTTTGCTTATAGAGGTTAGCAATCAACCATTCCCTAATAATCAAGCTCATGTGTTCATGGTCAGCTGATAGTCCAGAGAATTGTTTGAAGAAGTTGCATAGAAACAGCCTCATCTGATCTAGTGAGCTGGAGAAGATGAAATGGCAGAGAATTCCTGCTCTTCGTTGCAACTCTTTGGAGTTGACATGTATGGCATAGTGAGTGGTCACATATCCTTAAGTTTGATGCTCCTTTTTACAAACCAGATCTGGCTTCATACACTTTCATTATCTTTGCTGTATGGGTCTCTGAAATGTCTGTGTGATCCCTCTCATGATGCAAAGTACAGATCTCTCACATGAGTCATCACATGGACATTTCAGAGCCACACTTGGCTGAGATAAAGGGGTATTCTGACTGTATAAAGTAGAAGCACCTTACTGGGATATATTTACCTGCTGATTGGGGACCCGGCAATGCTTTCTCTGTATTACACTGCTTCCATCTCCATCACCTGGTAGTTGGCCGCCTGCCGGAGTACCTTGCTGCCGGCCAGCATTCCCCCGGTGCTTGCTCTGTTTTTAAAACCCCAGGCACCTTCCTTTTAAATGAGTTCCCAGATCTTCACTTACGGTTCAGTCTAATAAGGGAGCAGAGCAGAGGTAGCGGGCAGCTGTTTGCCACTGAGAAGCCCATAAGTAAAGACGGGTTACACTGAAAGTGAGTAACAGCGCAAGCACAGAGGGAAGGTGGTCCCGCAGCAAGGGGACCCGGGAGGGGAAGTCGCACAGCCCGGGCAAAATAAAAAGGGACGATTGGGGGGGATGGGAAACAGCAAAAACCAAAAAAGGGCCCCACTTACGTCAAAAACCCGAACTTGAGACTGAACCCAGTAGGGGGCAACAAAAAGGCCCCGTCTACTTGGGGGGAAAAAATAAACCGGTGAGCTTTAAATTTTTGGAAACAGCTCACACCCCCTCCCCCTAGAGAGCAATTTTATTAAAAAAAAATGACATTTTAATTTATACCCGTTTACCACAGTAAAGCAAAAAAACAAAAAGTTTGATACATGGGGGGATGGGAAAACAGCGCAATTTCGAGAAAGCACTGCCAGGCCCCCAACAGCAAGGGAATAATTTCCCCGTTTAAAGGGGGTTCTACTTTTTAAGTTTGGGAAAACCCTTTTAAACCCCTGCCGAACAAGGGTTTAAATGTCAAATTTATGTCTTTTGAGAGATGTGTACTTCATAAGTGTCACACTTTGAACATTCAAAAGTTAGGGGTTAGGAATATGTGTGTAACAGGTGAGCAAGTAAAGCGGGTAGTGGACCCACTGGACCACTGATGGGCTTGCTCCAAGGGGGTGTGACTAAAACGGCCCCCCAGGTAAACTTCACAGGCCTTAGATTGGGAAAGGGTTTGGGTTTCCCTATCGCCGCCCTGTGTGACCCCCGGGGTAATCCCCTTTTAAATGGCACCCCACCTGAAAATGTTAGGAAAGCCCAAAGCTACGCACCACCCGAAATACCGACAAAAAAACAGAATATTTTGGGGGGGGACATGTAAAAAACGGGCTGTGGGCCCGTTACTGGCGTCAAAAACTCTATTTTATAGATGTATGAACAGTCGCAACTCCCAAAATTTTTAAGGCGCTAAAAAATTTGGGGGTTTCTTGGGGGGTTTTCCTAAAATTCATAGAAAGTAGACCATTTTTTATTCTTACACAAAATCTGGGGGCAAAAACATTAGAACAGCCAGAAGGGTTTAAAGGGGGTGCCCGAGCCAGGGGTTGTGGGGTGGGTCTACAATGCCCCCTATATGTTTGACCCGCAGAAGAAAACCCCGACCGGGTAAAGGTGGTGCCTGAGCCCGACTTGGGGGTTTTAGGGTTTTCACTGCCCTGGAAAGTTGACCGCAGAAGAAAGCCAACCCGGGTTTAAAAGGGGGTGCCTGAGCCAGGGCTTGTGGTATTGGCTCCCAACTTGCCCTTTATGGAAAAAACCCCGCAAAAAAACAGGCCAGGTGGGAAAGGGGTGCCTGAGCCCAAACTTGTGGTATTGGCTCAACTGCCCTGTATGTATTACCCGCAGGGAAAAGGGACCCGGGGTAAAGGTGGTGCCTGAGCCAGACTTGTGGTATTGGCTTAAAACTGCCCCGTTTTTTTTTACCCGCCGAAGAAAAATCCCGACCAAAAGGGGAAAGGTGGAGCCTGAGCCAGACTTTTGGTATTGGCTCTACACTGGCCCCCTTTTTGTATGACCGCAGGAAAAAACAGAACCCGGGGAAAGGGTGGTGCCTGAGCCAGACTTTTTGGTATTGGTCTACCTGCCCTGTTTGTTTGACCCGCAGAAGAAAAACCGGTTAAAAGGGGGTGCCTGAGCCAGAAATTGTGGGTTTTCCTACATTGGGCCCGTTGATGACCCGAGAAGAACAGACCCGGGGAAAAGGGGGGCCCGAGCAGACTTGTGGTATTGGCTTTTACATGCCCCGTATGTATGACCCCAGAAGAAAAGGGCCCGGGTAAAGGGGGTGCCTGAGCCAGAAATTGTGGATTTGGGTATACACTGCCCTGAAATGTATGACCTGCGGGAAGAACAGCCAGAACAGGGTAAAGGTGGTTCCGGAGCCAGACATGTGGTATTGGCTCTACACTGCCCTGTATGTATGACCTGCAGAAGAACAGGGTCATACATTCTGCCGCATTCTGCACTGCTTTAAAGTGATTTAGAACTGGCCAATGTTCATACATTTTGCCCTAGGTGTAGAGATGTGCATATACTAAACAGAACAGACAAGGTACAGAACTAAACAGACATATGGGCCGAACAGAGGCCAAAGGGGAAGGCTTGACAGAGGCCAAGGTGCAAGACAAACAGAAGGTCAGGACACAACACCAAGAACATGACAGGAAACAAAGAAGAGACACAAGCTCGGAATTAGGGCACAAACTGATGAGACAACAGCAGAAATGGCAGACACATGGCAATAACTCTGACATAATAACACAGCAAGGAAACTCACAGACAAAGACAGGCAAAGGACAGCAGACCAACAAACATGAAGGCTCCCACAATGGCAGAAAAGACACTAACCAGGTTCAGACCTAGAGGTGTGGAAGCAACTGCTCAATAAAGCCCCAAGTGGAAGAGAATTAGCTAGAAAAGCCACCCCCAGCTGAACCTAGACAGAAGTAAACAGCAGCAGGATGCGGCCGCGCCTCCCTTAGGAGCCATAGTGCAAACAGCATGGCCAGACAACAGGAAAAGGAGCAGCGTGACAATGTGCTGCCCCAGGTCCTTGTGTTGGGGATCATATCTATAAAAGTGTGCAGACTTTTGCACTTGTTTATTGCCCCAGTGCTTATAAAATATAAAGAAAACTATTTTACAGACAGTAATAATAATAATAATAATAATAATAATAATAATAATACCTCCTACCGTTTTGTGTATGCAGCTCTCACACAGATTTTTTTTTTTTTATCTCCGTGGTTACAGATGGGGCCCCCCCCCCCCCAAAAAAAAAAAAAAAAAAAAAATTAAATTAAATCTATATTCAATCTGATCCGGCAGCCACGTGTTACTCTCTTCAGTCTCCCCTTCCAGCTCTCTCCAGTCTCCATGGCATCTTTCCCCGAGATCCGAACTCATTGATCTGTATAAGTAAATTAGTTCTTTTTGATTATGAACATTTGTACTTGCGAAGATTTTCTTTTTCTTAGGAGAAGCAGACTAGACTGAAATATATTTTTTCTGCTGCTTTGGAAATCGGGGTCACCATCGGGTTTAAGTAATGAAAGGGTTTTTTTTAAATATTCTTTAAAATTAATTAAATTTGGGTTATTTAAAAAAGCAAACAAAAAATACAATAATCAAAAAGTCATCAAGTAACTATGAGGAGAAGAAGCAGACGTTACAAGTTTTTTTTAAAATAGTTATTTTGGGGAAATTGAAATTTAAAAAACCTGCCCTAAATCTGTTTAACAGCGCCACCCTTTTAAAAAGGGAGGGGGTGGTATTCAGCTTCCCATTCTCGTAAAACCCAAAGGGGTGCAATTTGGGGACTATACGCAAATGGGAAAACTTCTAGGGAACTTCAAAGCACAGCTAAATTTTCCCCCAAAATTTGGAGGAGCTTTCTTCACTATTTCCAAAAACCCTTTTGAATAAAAAAAATCTAAAAGCATTAGGATATCAAAATTCTGCCTGAGAAGAGTTGTTATCACTGGTGAAAATTATTTAACTATTATCCACTCAAGACAAAGAGGGACAAAAATACAAACCCCTTTCATAAAAACTTCCAATCTGTGAGAAATAAAGGACATAATAAAATGTGGACCTGAAACCCAAGCTTACAAATTTTGGAAAGATAGAGGGGGCACAAAAAGGAAATGAGGGTCCCCGAACAAAGTTACAATCTATGAGGGGAAAAGAGGGGGCAAAAAAAGATGAGGGTCCTGATCAAAGAGCTTACAATCTATAGGGGATTTAAAGGGGGCACAAGGAGTGAGGGGCCGATCACAAAAAAGCTTACAAAACTTTTAAAGGGTAGGAAACAAAAAGAGGTGGAGGGGGCCCGACCACAAGGACTTTCATCATGTAATATAGGGGGGCAAAAGGGGGTGGGGGCCCATCACAAACTTACAATCTATGAGGAGAAGGGGGAAAACAAGAGGGGTTTAAGGGATGATAAAAAGAGCTTACAATTTATTAGGGGAAAAAGAGAGCATAAGAAGGGGTGGGGAGAGCCCTGATCACAAGAGCTTACAATCTATCAGGAGATAGAGGGGGACACAAGTGGAGTGAGGGCACTGATCACAAGAGCTTACAATCTAAGAGGAGATAGAGGACAAAAGAAGAGTGAGGGCCCTGATCACAAGAATTTACAATCTGTAACTACTGTAATACTGTCCCCTATGTACAAGAATATATCTACTATAATACTGCCCCCTATGTACAAGAATATAACTACTATAATACTGCCCCTATATACAAGAATATAACTACTATAATACTGCCACTATGTACAAGAATATAACTACTATACTACTGCTGCTGTGTACAATAATATAACTACTATAATACTGCCCTCTATGTACAAGAATATAACTACTATAATACTGCCCCCTATGTTCAAGAATATAACTACTATAATACTGCCTCCTATGTACAAGAAAATAACTACTATAATACTGCTCCTATGTACAAGAATATAACTACTATAATACTGCCCCTATGTACAAGAATATAACTACTATAATACTGCTCCTATGTACAAGAATATAACTACTATAATACTGCTCCGATGTACAAGAATATAACTACTATAATACTGCTCCTATGTATAAGAATATAACTACTATAATACTGCTCCTATGTACAAGAATATAACTACTATAATACTGCCTCTATGTACAAGAATATAACTACTATAATACTGCTCCTATGTACAAGAATATAACTACTATAATACTGCTCCTATGTACAGGAATATAACTACTATAATACTGCCTCTATGTACAAGAATATAACTACTATAATACTGCTCCTATGTACAAGAATATAACTACTATAATACTGCTCCTATGTACAAGAATATAACTACTATAATACTGCCTCCTATGTACAAGAATATAACTACTATAATACTGATCCTATGTACAAGAATATAACTGATACTATACTTTACCCTTATCTTTTTCCCAGACTACCTGTTGCCTACAGACAGACGTTCTGTGAGTTATGATGAATAGTGTCACGTTTCTGGGATGTAGGTCTGGGCTGTCGAATGGACAAGCTATAATCTCCTGGGCCCGGGCAGCCTGCGCTATATGTGCGCCACGCGCACGGGCGTTGCTAGGGTCCTAAAACATCCCGGGATCGGGCCCAATGAGTTTTTCTGTGTAGGTCAGGGTTCACACGACATTTTTCCCGACTCATAGTGAACTGCGGAAGTATTATTACAGAGAAAAACCTTCAGATCCTGACACAAATTTTCTGCAAATTACACACAGATCCCGTCCATCTCCTCAGCAGTCACTGTACAGTAAAAATCACCAATGACAAATTTACTTTTTCAGAACTTCTCACCTTCATATGACAATACCCCTAAACAGTCACCAAACAATCCACCGATACATGGAGCAAATCTACCAGACAAGTGATTGTTACTTAAACCCTCCTACAAAACCAAGACCCCAAACTATTACTACTTAAGGCTCAAATAATCCTGCCAGACCCTGACCAAACGCGACCCCCACATGTGACTATCAGCTGTATACAGGCTCTGATTACATATACCACCGCCATACAGGGACCAGATAGTGGTAGTTACTAGTTGTATGTAGACTCTGCAGAAATATAAGTGATTACACTGCAGTTACATTTAGTAACTCACCAGAGACGTCTTTTCTGATCAGCGTCGTTCACTTTCCCTTTTCTTCTCCATCCGGTTCACACCTTCATGCTGATTGCTCCCGGCCAAGACTCGTCCCTGAGGATTTGGACACAAATATCTTAGAATCCTCACATTTCCAGCAACTCCTTAATTATAGGTTTAGCAGTCCCCTCAGTTAGGTATATAGGGGCACTGAAGCAGTATATGGGGCCACAGGCAGGTATATGGGGCCACAGGCAGGTATATGGGGCCACAGGCAGTATATAGGGGGGCACAGGCATGTATATAGGGGCACAGGCAGGTATATAGGGGCACTGCGGCAGTATATAGGGGCCACAGGCAGGTATATGGGGCCAAAGGCAGTATATAGGGGCACTGAGGCAGTATATGGGGCCACAGGCAGTATATAGGGGCCACAAGAAGGTATATGGGGGCACTGAGGCAGTATATGGGGGCCACAGGCAGCATATGGGGGCCACAGGCAGGGATATGGGAGCACAGGCAGGCATTATAGGGGCACAGGCAGTATATGGGGGCCACAGGCAGGTATATAGGGGGCACAGGCAGGTATATACGAGCACAGTCAGTCGTATGGGGGCCACGGGACGTCGGATGAGGGCCACAGGCAGGCATTATAGGGGCCACAGGCAGGCATTATAGGGGCCACAGGCAGGGATATGGGGGGCAGGGATTATAAGGGCCACAGGCAGGCATTATAGGGGCACAGGCAGGGATATGGGGCCACGGAAAGGGATATGGGGGCCACAGACAGTGATATGGGGGCCACAGGCAGGGATATGGGGGCCACAGGCAGGTATATGGGGGCCACAGACAGGGGTAGGGGGCCACAGGCAGGCATTATAGGGGCACCGAGGCAGGTAAACGCTTTAAAAATAACAACATTCATACTCACCTTAACTCCCCCGGGCGCGCGCTCCTCTTCTGTCCTCTTCAGCCGCGCGCTCCTCCGGCAGCTCCTCGGGCGCACGGCCTATGACGCGCTGTGCGCCCGAGGAGAGGCAGCGTCGCGATGACATCACATCATCGCGACGCTGCCGGCTGAGGCGCACGGGGCCGCGGCGGGTCCTCAGCGCTGTGAGGACCCGGCGGCTCCGCTGTGTCGGACCTGCGGGTCCGACACTGTCTGCGGGGCAGGGAGCGCTCGCTCTCTGCTCCGCAGAAGCCCGCAGCTGCATGTGCATCCATCGGACGCACATGCAGCTAAAGGGCCAGTCGGTGCTCCAGGCCCACGGCAGCGGCCTGGAGCCCGGGAGACTCTGGGCACAGGGTGTTTTATTCGGGGCCCGAGCCCCGAATAAAACAGCCTAACGACGCCCCTGGCCACGCGGCAGATCCATTCTCATATCATCATCTCCCGTCAATATAGAACATAAAAATGCACTGAGTACAAAATCATTAAGCTCATTAAAATAAGCCACGTGAAAGAATGTGCAGACTGAGCAATCTAATGTAATGGTTCGCCAATACCGTGCAGACAATGGCTGCCGCTACACAGATCGATGCATGTATCCAGATCACAAGGAAAAATAATATTCCGCTGCTTAATAATTCATTCCAGCTGTTCTCTCTAGACATAACACATCATGGCTGAGACACTGACGGCCATTACTTCATCAGGTTACACAGTGCGCGGCTTTATACAACTGACATATTCATTATGCATGGAAACACATAACAATAGGGCATATGGACGTCTAAGGGGGTCCTTTGCTCGGGACCCCACACACGGAGCCCCCGGCTGGCCACCCTTGTAAGTGATAAACTAACCCTGCAACTCTCCTGCAGTGTGTATGGCCCTCCACAGCTGTTATCCCCAGTGGTCTAAGGTGCTAGACCCCCTGCTTATTAGCAAAGGGGATATCTTTAAAGGGGTCTTCCTTCTCCAGGAGGCATTTTGAGCTTTAGGACTCTAGGAACATTTTTTAACCTGGGCCGCCTTGTATTCCAAGAGCCATAACTTTCTTTTTCCAATGTTTCTGTATGAGGTCCTGTTTTTCTTGTACATGTCATTTTTTGCATTACCACTCTGTGGGGCTTAGTTGCTATTGTTTTTGGGATTTGTACACCAAAAAAAACTTTCTACGTCATTCACCAATAATGGAAATGCTGCGCTTCTCTTTTCGCTTTTCTACTCATTGTATGGTTTGCTGTAAGGACATAAAATATGGTATGTATGTTTTTTGGGGGTTTTTTTGGATTGTTTTGTAGCTTTTATTTTATAGAAATGTTTACTTTGTTTTTTAAGAATTTGTGTTTATACTTTTTTTCTTTCCAACTTTTTTTTTTTTTTTTTATTTCAGTCTTTTGGAAAGTTATTCCCATTTATGGCAAACACACGAGATATGATATAAATTATTTGTATTTATTTATTTTCTTTTAAACACACATTATATTTCATGGTTGTTTTTTTTTGGTTGTTTTGTAACTTTTACTTTATAGTTTGATTTTAAAGAATTTTCATGCATGAAAACTGTCTGGGTCTAAAACTCACTTTGTTGCCCACAGCAACCACCCAGAGCCCATAGCAACCAATCAGAGTGCTATGCTATGGTCAACAAAGTGAATTTTAGACCTAGACAGTTTTCATACATGTGGCCCTTTGTGTTTATACTTTTTTTCTTTCCAACATTTTTTTTTTTTATTTAAGTCTTTTTAAAAGTTATTTGAAGAGTTATTTTGAATAAATGTATGCAAAACACACGAGATATGATATAAATTATTTATATATTTTTTTCTTTTACACACACACATTCCATTTCATTTTTTTGGGGTTGTTTTGTAACTTTTAATAATCTTTAATAATAATAATCTTTATTCACTTTTACTTTGTAGTTTGATTTTAAAGAATTTGTGTTTTTACTTTTTTTTTCTTTCCAACATTGTTTATTTTTTTAAGTATTTTTGAAAGTTATTTGAAGAGTTATTAAAAAACAGTTATATTTAATACATTTATGGCAAACACACGAGATATGATATAAATTATTATTATTTTTTTTTTCTTTTACAAACACATTTCAATTCCAAATTCTTTTTTTGGGTTGTTTTGTAACTTTTACTTTATAGTCTGAAAGAATTTTCATTTATTAAAGCTTTCTGGGTCTAAAACTCACTTTTTTGCCCATGGCAACCAATCACTTTTATTTCATATAGTGCTCTGGAAAAATTAGAGAGGCGCTCTGATTGGTTGCTTTGAGCAACAAAGTGAATTTTAGATCTGGACAGTTTTCATACATGTGGCCCTTGTGTTTATACTTTTTTTTTTCCAATTTTTTTTTATTTTTTTAAGTGTTTTTGAAAGTTTTTTGAAGAGTTATATTAAATACATTTATGCAAAACACACGAGATATGATATAAATTATTTTCATTTATTTTTTTCTTTTACACACACATTCCATTAAATTTTTTGGGGGTTGTTTTGTAACTTTTAATAATCTTCAATAATAATAATCTTTATTTACTTTTACTTTATAGTTTGATTTTAAAGAATTTGTGGGACATGTCTGAAAACTGTCTTGGTCTAAGACTTTTCTTGTTGCCCATAGCAACCAGTCAGGGTTCCCCTTTCATTTCTTGAGAGCACTATACGAAATGAAAGGGGAATGCTGATTGGTTTCTATGGGCAACAAGAAAAGTCTTAGACAAAGATAGTTTTCAGACATGTCCCCCTTTGTCTTTATACTTCTTTTTTTCTTTTCAACAATTTTTTTATTTTTTTTTTATTTTTTTTATTTCAGTCTTTTGGAAAGTTATTTGAAGAGTTATTCCCATTTATGGCAAACACGTGAGATATGATATAAATTATAATTTTTTTTCTTTTACACACACTTTCTATTTCATGGGGTTTTTTTGGGGGTTTGTCTTGTAACTTTTACTTTATAGTTTGATTTTAAAGAATTTTCATGTTTGAAAACTGTCTAGTTCTAAAACACACTTTGTTTCCCATAGTCACAAATCAGAGTGACTTTCATTTCATATGGTGCTCTGGAAAAACGAGAGGGGCGCTCTGATTGGTTGCTGTAGGCAACAAAGTGAATTTTAGACCTAGACAGTTTTTATACATGCGGCCCTTTGTGTTTATACTTTTTTCTTTCCAACATTTTTTATTTTTTTATTTAAGTCTTTTTGAAAGTTATTTGAAGAGTTATATTGAATACATTTATGCAAAACACACGAGATATGATATAAATTATTTTTATTTTTATTTTTTTTTCTTTTACGCACACATTCCATTAAATTTTTTTGGGTTGTTTTGTAACTTTTAATAATAATAATAATAATAATAATAATAATAATAATAATAATCTTTATTTACTTTTACTTTATAGTTTGACTTTAAAGAATTTGTGTTTATACTTTTTTTTTCCTTTCTAACATTTTTTAGTTTTTTTTATTTAAGTCTTTTTGAAAGTTATTTAAAGAGTTATTCAAAAACAGTTATATTTAATACATTTATGGCAAACATACGAGATATATATTATTTTTCTTTTTTTTTTTTTATACACACAATATATTTCATGTCTTTTGTTTGTTTCCTCTGCTCCTTGTATTTTCAATTGTGTATTTCCACTCTGTTTTCCATGTATCTTACATTTGTGATGTATTGCTAAATCATTGATCCCATTTGTATTTAGCATTATGCATTATGCTGTGAACAAAGACACTAGTATGCGAAATGCGTAAGTGTTCTCAACATGCCCAATCTGGAAAAGCATTTTAGTGGATTACAAATTAAATTTAGTTTTATCGAATTGCTGGATTTTTCTACTATTTGGGTCCCCAACCTCATCCGTTCTGTTGAGGCAACTGTTGTTCATCACATCCAGGTAGAGACTGGACAAAAAGGTGGCCCTCTCTCTTCAGTCTGTGCATAGATCCAGTGGCCACATTGCCTGGAGTCAGGTGCGGTACCAGAGGTGGCGCTCTCATCTGTCATGTATGACTTATCCAGTGGATATATGTCTAGGATGGAAACACCTTCACTATATCACCACTTTCACCTTGGACCAAACATTGCTCTCATGGTTGAATGTGCAAAATGGTAGCACAGGGTTCTCCACCTGCTTTACTTGAGTAGGATGGAAACACCCCTTTAAGCAGTTCCTCATCAGATCATTAACCCCCTTTCCTGAACAAGCGTAGTTTCATTTTCATTAAATTTAACACTTTTTTTGTGCTTGGTTATTCTACTTATTTTTTGAATTTTTCTATGATAAGTCAGGAATGCAATTTTTTTTTTAAATAATATCAGGGAAAATGTAAAAAAATGTGAAAAGTCTGTTTTTCACTTTTTTGTGTATTTATTTATTTATTTTTTAAAACTGCAAAAGTGGCGCTAAAATAAGTTTTGTAATTGTGTCTTGTCCCATTAGGGACGTTTACATACAGGTCATACATAGTTCTAGAGTCATTGGGCGGCAGGGCTGAACGTTACGGTGTTGGTGTTCCTTTTTATTTTTTGTTTAATGCGTTTAATGTGTTTTTAATGTTTTAATGTGTATTAATTTATTTTCATACTGTGCCCCCTATAAAATCAGAAAAAGACCTTGTGTGGGGTAGGAGGGGGTTATTTTTCCACAAGTTTTTATTTTCTTTGTGATGATTAGCCCGGTTATTGGGGCTGGAATGTTGTTATATATCCTAAGACTTATGCACCCAAGAGTTATACGGCCACATGTAAGTACTTGTATTAAGATAATGTCACATGTTGTGACATTTGACACATTTTAGTTGTGTAGGTAAGTGTTGTTTTAGGTGCATTTTTTTTTAATTTTTTCGGGGGCCAGAAACTACAGCGGCCAGATGTTAACTAGAAGTCAAGTGTGTAACAATTTAACACCCACTACCCATATTTTTGGGTATGTGTGCCTGTCTGTTTTTTTATGTTTTTTTTTTCTTTTGTTTTTGTATTTGTTTATAAAACTGAAGGATCAAATGATCTATGTGAAAAATTCGCCAGAAAAAATATGCATCAAAAACCATACGGGCAAAATGTCATAAAAGAGGTGCTGCCATGCAAGTCTGAAGGTGCATTAAATTATTATTATTATTATTATTATTACTATTATTATTATTATAATTATGCGCCATTGATTCCAGGGCGCTGTACATTCGAGGGGGTTACATACATAACATAAGTCAATCAAGTACAATAGTGACAATCTGTGACTAACAACAGGTACAGAGGGAGAGAGGACCCTGCCCGCGAAGGCTTACAATCTACAAGGAAGGGGAGAAGAGACAGAATGTGAGGGACAGACATGTTTGTGGAGGGTGTAGGTAATTGAGTGTATTGTGCGCCCAAATATATGAACCGGTCATATGTGAGTTCATAAATTTTGCATGTGGTAGCGTTGTATAGTATAGCATACCCTAGGTGCATAACTTAGGCAAATAGCACTTCTTAGGCACATAGCATATCTTAGGCACATTCAAATGTGTTGTGCCTGGTGCAAACTGCGCCTAGTTTTTGTGTTCGACTGTTCATACACATGTTAAATAGGGCTACAACAATTTCTTGGCATTTTTTGGGCAAAATACACCCAAAAATGGTGCAGCCAAAATCTGATATGTTGCCCCATGTGCCTATACAAAATATATTGAAAAAAGCTGCATAAAAAATACAAGAAGTATGGAGATAAAACAAATGCAAAATATAAGTGTGAGGGTAGCCGTACAGGCACATTACCCAGCTCAACTGTGCGTCTTACTACCAGAATAAATTGCAGCCTAGAACATAGATACGATGCTGTTAGTTTGGGTCGATAAACCTTTGGTCAGGCCATTAGATTTGACTGTAGTAATGGAGCTAGCCTAACAAAACTTGCCCCCAGGGGTATGGTGTGGGTCTCACTTAATTCCTTCACGGTCAGTATAAAATGTCAGCACCTGCGATTGCAATGCCAAAGTTTACAGGTGTGCAACAAAGCGAGCTACATTTAGTGTTAGTGTTGTACTCAATGTCAAATTTTACCTGGCCCACAGTGGAGTGGCGGAAACCCCGGTGGCTCCCTGAGCATTGCAGACCTAGAGTTGTTTTTTAACTGCATATACATCCTCAGAAGAGGCAAAAAAAAGCATAAAAAGAGGCAAAAATCAAGAGGCAGAGCATAGGAGGCAGGTACAGTCATTTACAGCAGTTGTAAGGTGGACCCCTAAAATAAATTCCACAGGTGGGCCCAGAAACAGCTCAACTGGTGGGCACCTAGAGTCAACTCCCCCTGTGGGCACCCCAGTCCGACACTGAATTTGACCCAAATCTAAGCTATTCAAGTTGGCCTAAAATACCCTAAATTAGGGTTAGGGGTTTATACTGGTTTTACTGTTTTGTGGTGCTCCCTGTCTGATGACAATGCTAACGTGATGTTACTTTGGTCTGATGTCACTTCCAATTACTATGACATAGAAGTAGCCTCTATATTATGGTAACCAAAAGTGAGGTTGGATGGGAGATCAGTCGAGAAGTGACGTCACACCAGGAGCACCACCAGATCTGGAGCTTTGTGTCACTTTTGGTCCAATGTCACTTCCAGTTACCATTTCCTAGTGTTAACTCCAATGTTATGGTAATCAGAAGTGACTTTGATCTGGAGGCTGGATGTCAGACGAGGAGCGCCGCCGGCAGGAAAGCCATGGAAAGGTAAGTTAATAAAAATTCATATCCGAGACATTCCAAACCCGCCTGTTGTTATAAGGCCATTTGCAACATTTTCAACCTAAACAGGGACTTATTCGAGCAACACTACTTTCTTTACACTCCTTAGAAAAGTAAGATTTCTGGGGATCCCACCACTACGATCCTCGTAATCACTAGAGCAGGGACCCCAAGTCTCTCACTCCTGCTACCCACACAATCTCTATGAGGAGACGCGGCGGTGGCATTGCATTCAAGTTTAGGTCTTAAGGAAACTAGTTAGCAGGTTTCACTCAATTAAAATATCGATGTCTTAGTATCAGTATTAAAAAGGTGTTTCCACCATGGCCATCTTCTCCATTGGGCGCACTAGGCAGGTACCTGGGGGCCCCATAAGCATAGGGGCCCTTAGGTGGCGAATGTACTGGAAATTAAGGACCTATCCCTAAAGAGCTTGAGTCTTTGCTGCTTATTTAACGGTGTTTATGTTCTTTTTTAAGAGACTTGGCCTCTTGAGGTATCACATTTGGACATTGCTATAAGCATGGCTTGGTGCGATGTATTTGGGAAAGGACCGCTGCAGGGCTATGCCCGGGGCCCATAATGTGGTGAAGACTGCCCTGATTCCCACTATTGACTTTGAAGACATACTGATGGGATATGCCATCACAGTCTGACAGGTGTGGGTCCTACCTCTAAGGTTATGTTCACACGGGGTAATTTCGGCGCACATTTCACCTCGTATTTGCACTCTAATGCGGGCAAGATGCGTGCCGAAATTACGTCAATCCATAGTTCTCATAGAGAAATATGGATTCCGCCTCCTCTCCCCGCTCGTACAATAAGATAAGTGACGTCAATTATTCTGGGCGAATACGTGCCATGAGTAATGAATGTCAATGGGGCCGGTGGGCAGCTTGCCCCCCGTGCCACGGGAGTATGCTCGTATTAGCGCGGCTCCAGAGCCACACAATGTACTGTGGTGCGTACTGTACGTGTCGCAATGTGTCACCATACCGTAAGACCTACAGCCATTTCGGGAATCGCCCCCCCCCCCCCCCCCGAGTGTGTTGGCTTGGAATGGAGATCATGCGTGTGCACAACTTTTAATTCTGTTTTATGGGAGTTCTGAGTACGGCCAAATACCCTCCTCCCCTGTAATGGAAACTCCCATAGTGCAGAGCAGAGTTGGGTGCAAGTGGGACTGAATCTCCATTCTGAGCTGATACATTCAGGATCCCATTCCTGAGACGGGTGCAGGTCCCAAAGGTGGAATCCGCACCTATCAGACATTATTAACAAATCCTATCGACGCACCATCAAAGTCAATGGTTGGAACAGTACTTCAAGATTGTAAGAACCAGAGCGCCCTCGTTCTGCCCTGTACTTGGATTATTTCCTGTAATGAGGTCTATTCAGTCCGTGGTCCGGGCTTGCAGGTAAAACAATATTTTTCCATATGGTTGAACGCCGCTCTCCTGGACAAATTCTTTTTTGCACACATAGATCTTATATCTACAAATGAAGCAACTCATTGTATTGAAGCTTCTACCTTCTGTCCCATATAGCTCCTGAATTCCTATCATTTGTGCAGCAGAGTCCAGCAGTGATGGGGTTAAGCTGGATGAAGAGTTTGGCCCCTCCACCGCGGCAGCCTGAGCTCCTCAAGTCCTCTAGATGAGGTGCAGGCAGCTGATGAGTACAGATATTTGCACAGCCCCATCTGACATATGAGGGATGACAGCTCTGTCTTGGACATGTGACAGCGTTTAGCCTATAATGCTATAATGAGCTTGATTACGGTCAGCTGTCAGACGCCGAAAAAAGTCTGTCTGGATCATTCAAAAGTGTGCACCAGTGTATGGTGCCCAGCGGTAACAGCAGCTATAATGTAACATGAGTGGTGTGAACAATCCCTTATACATTCATATCACCAGTCCTGAGCTGCAGGACCACGACACGGACCTAGGTTTCCTGTACATGAACCACCTGCAAGAAAGCAACTATGAATATCTATGGGGCCTCTCTATAAACCCTTTACATCATGGTGGCACGCGCCATATGATGCCCTGTTACAGAACTGCTTATTCTATAAGCATTGTCTCCAGGGGACACACGTATCATCATACAGCGCCAACCACAGCAACATATGGAGCCAGGGGTGTAATTACAGAAGCCTGGGCCCCATAGCAAACTTTTGGATGGGGCCCCCCTGCCTCCCCGACCACGAACATTTACCGGGACCTCTTAAGTCATGCAGTTACTACATAATACAAGGAGTCATTACCTCACCATACATATCACTATCATACTGCTACCAATCAAATCCCACTATACCAAGACCAACATTACCAATAGCGCTACTACATAGGAACCTGATTATAACAGCAAAACAGGACTACAAATTACCACCAAATAGTGACTGAATAATAACCGTATACTATTACTGAATAAAGATCAATATTCACAGCATATAGTGATAGACACCAGTGTAGACATGTGCCCTTCAAACTGTATATTACCTCCATACAGTGACCACATAGTGGTAGACACCAGTGTACACAGACTCTGCAGACTGTATATTACCTCCATATAGTGACCATATAGTGGTAGACACCAGTGTACACAGGCTCTGCAGACTGTATATTACCTCCATACAGTGACCGTATAGTAGTAGATATCAGTGTATACAGACTCTGCAGACTGTATATTACCTCCATACAGTGACCGTATAGTAGTAGATATCAGTATATACAGGCTCTGCAGACTATATATTACCTCCATACAGTGACCATATAGTTGTAAATACCAGTGTTCACAGGCTCTGCAGACTGTATATTACCCCCATACAGTGACCATCTAGTGGTAGACACCAGTGTACACAGGCTCTGCAGACTGTATATTACCCCTATACAGTGACCATATAGTGGTAGACACCAGTGTACACAGGCTCTGCAGACTGTATATTACCTCCATACAGTGACCATATAGTGGTAGACATCAGTGTACACAGGCTCTGCAGACTGTATATTACCTCCATACAATGACCATATAGTGGTAGACACCAGTGTACACAGGCTCTGCAGACTGTATATTACCTCCATACAGTGACCATATAGTGGTAGACATCAGTGTACACAGGTTCTGCAGACTGTATATTACTTCCACACAATGACCATATAGTGGTAGACACCAGTGTACACAGACTCTGCAGACTGTATATTACCTCCATACAGTGACCGTATAGTAGTAGATATCAGTGTACACAGGCTCTGCAGACTGTATATATTACCTCCATACAGTGACCATATAGTGGTAGACACCAGTGTACACAGACTCTGAAGACTGTATATTACCTCCATACAATGGCCATATAGTGGTATATACCGGTGTACACAAGTGCCCTACAAACTGTATATTACCTCCATACAGTGACCATATAGTGGTAGGTACCAGTGTACACAGGCTCTGCAGACATATAAGTGATTACAGTGCAGTTACATCTTGTGACTCACAGGTGACGTTTCTCTACTGAGTCGTTGACTTTCCCTTTTGTTCTGCATCCGGTCCAGACCGCCATGATGACTTCTCCCGGCCGCCACTCGTCCCTGCAGATTTGGACACACATATATTAGAATCCTCACTTTTCCAGCACCCTCCTCACTGCCCCCCACCTCTGTACAAACTTCCCAGGGTGGGAAAGTGGGTAAAGACCATAGATTAGAGGACCAGTCTCCTAGAGGGGAGGGGAGGAACAGAAAATTCACCCACTGGAGATTGTTTTACAGCTATAGCCTGTACCTATCCGAATCATATAGACGCCCATTAGATAAGTTGATAGGCCCTAGGTAGGTAGGTTAGTAGGCTTGATGTAGGTAGGTAGGTAGGCTGTAAATAGGCCCCAGGTAGGTAGGTAGATGCTAGGTAGGTATGCAGTAGTTAGGCAGGTCTCAATTAGGTAGTTAGGCTACAAGTAGGTAGATAGGCACTATTTAGGCCCCAGGTAGTTAGGTATGCAGTAGGTGGACCACAGGTAGCTAGGCTATAGGTGGGGCCCAAATAGGTAGACAGGTAGGTAAATAGGCTATAGGGGGCCCCAAATAGGCAGGCAGGCTTTAGGTAGGCATGTAGTGTTTAGGTAGCTATAGGGGCTAAATAGGTAGACAGGCAGGGTTTAGGTAGCTATAGGGATCCATACAGGTAGACAGGGGTTAGGTGGGCTATATGGGCCAGAGCGGTAGGTAGGCAGGGTTTAGGTAACTATAGGGGCCCCATATCAATAGACAGGCAGGCTTAGGGGAGCTATATAGGCAGGCTTATGTGGGTATACAGGCAGGCTTAGGGGAGCTATATAGGCAGGCTTAGGGGAGCTATATAGGCAGGCTTAGGGGGGTATACAGACAGGCTTAGGGGGGCTATATAGGCAGGCTTATGGGGTTATATAGGCAGGCTTATGGGGTATATAGGCAGGCTTATGGGGGTATATAGCAGGGGCGTCGCCAGGCAGTTTTATTCGGGGCACAAGCCCCGGATAACACTGCCTGTGCCCCGAACTAAGATCGCCTGGGCCTCTAAGATCGCTGTTGTTGAGCTTGGAGCAAAGACTATTCTGTTCAACTGTATGAGGTCCTCTGGGGGTAACGCTCGGTCCGCCCCTGCTTACAATCGGCTGACCTGCTCTTTGTGCTCTACTCTGGGTCTCACATCATCTCTGCAAGCTTATAAGGCTTTCGTTCATGGGTCGGCAGCACCTTCCACCAGGTGCCCGTATTCATGAAGGTCTTCAAGTGAGTGAGTTGCATTCAAGTAGAGACCAGTGCTATGATTCGTATATTAGTATAATACCATCACTTCATGAATATGAACTATACTTGATGTATATATGTGGTTGTATATCATAGTGGATGTGTGTATACATGTGGGTGTTGAGCTGTGTTTGTGGATGTGTATGGATGTGTGGTTTGTGTCTTATATGTTGTGGTTATTATAACATGTGTGTATGTGGATAATATGTGTTGTGTGTATGCATGTGGTGTGTTTGTGTGTATACGTGAGCTATACATCTTTTGTATGTAATTTATGGGTTTGCACGTTAGGTGCCCTGTGGCGTATATATGTATATTTGTGTGTTGGACAGAGTATATGTATTTGAGTATGGCTATTATTATACAGCCACACACAACGAAACACATTTATACAGTACTATTAATAAACATAATACAATGTACACACCAGATTTAATAACAAACAAAAATTTATATTTATATATATTTATATATATATATATAACAACGATACACACACAGATATGCTGCACAATATTATATAATTGTTAGCAATATATATTGTCTTACTTAGTATGTATTGTTGTATGTATATTTCTGTATATAAACTGTTAAGGTTGCCAACAGCAGGGAGGGTATATAAAAGGTTTATATATATCGGCCCTTGCGTTTGCATGGCCTTCAATGTCCAGACATTGCCCAAGGTAAGGGCTTGGGGGAATGTAAAGGCAATATTAGATAGGTGTAGCAGTTATGGACTGTGAATATGTTTAACGATTAAATGTTAGGCATGGTTTCAGCATACGGGTCGGCTTTCATGGGTGTGGAGGCATAGGAGGGGTGGGTTTGTTCATCCATGGAATCCATTCCCCGAGGTTTCCACTCCAGTTTTACTGGAAAATATAAGTCATCAGGGAAAGCGGGGGACTGGGGTGGATTCAACTTCAGGTACCTTTAAGTCTGGAGAGGGAGACACGTGGGAGATCCATAAGTAAAACTTACAAGTGATAGTAAGTTGGTCCTTTGTTTAGTTAGAGCCAGACGGGGCAGGCGGTTGTTTTGATTATGTTCGGTGCATGCTTGCACTTGTTGTTTTTTTTTGTTGCTGCTTAATTAAATCACAGAGGCCCTGTATTATTGCACCCGAAAGATTCTGTTCTGTGAATACACACGTTGTGCCAGATTTCAGAGCGACTAAGCTCACAAACACACATATCCACAATTATTGCCCCAATTTATGTCCAATAAAAAATAATCTGGACTGTAGGGTTCTCTAAGGGATTGTTATCAAGAGTCTTATGTGATCCGTTTTTCCGGTTTGTTTTACGGATCCGCAAAGGATGCTAAAATTGTCAGTGTGATTAAAATGAGTTCAATGGAATAAGCGCGTTGCTGTCCTCACGGGAGAACGGCGATTGCGCTATTGGGGTCTTTTGTACTTTCGGTACGCTTTAGAATTGACATGTAATTCTTCTTTGCGTTCTTACGCAAGTGTAAGCCATAGTAGATTAATGGAGTGCTATTGGCACCTGTCCAAAAGATCTCACACTCGGGTTAATATTCAGCTGCGCTTCTGCATTCTGAAAGCGGGATGCGAAAAGCGCAGTTGGGTGGCCTGACGGGGGATCGGTGGTGACTGGCGGTGGTGGAGGGGGGGATCGGTGGTGAGCGGCGGCTGGATGGACGGTGGGATCGGTGGGGTGCAGGCTGCGGCTGGACGGGAGGGGGATCGGTTCTTGGTGAGCAGGGTGGACGGAGGGGGAGCGGTGGGTGAGCGGCGGTCTGGTGAGGACGGAGGGGATCGGTGGTGGACGAGCATCGGTGGGAACGGACGGGGGATCGGTGGTGAGCGGCGGGTCTGGGTAAGGGACGTGGCATGTCGCGGAGTTGAGCGGCAGCAGGCTGAAGGGCAGGGGCTTGGTGTTGTGGAAGCGGCGGCGGCGGTTGTTGGGGGAAGACGGGGCATAGCGGGTGGAGCGGCGGGCTGGACGGAAGGGCCATCGGGGTGAGGGGGGTGGGGGACGGGGGCACGGCGGTGTTGGAAGGGGGGGCTGGGGCGGACGGGGCATCGGCGTTTTGAAGTGGCGGGCGGTGGGAAGGAAGGGCATCAGCGGCGCGCGTGAGCGTTGCGGCTGGGATGGGACCCAGGGGCATCAGCGGTTGTGTGGGGTGAAGGACGGAGATCGGCGGTTAAGCACGGCTGGGCGGACGGGGATCAGCGGTGGCGGCGGCTGTAGGAAGGGCTCAGCGCTGTGAGGAGCGGCTGGACGGACGGGCATTGGCCTTAATGTGAAGGGCGGCTGGAGGATGGGGCCATCAGAGGTGAGTGGCGGAGGATGGGGGTGGGACAGGGCATCTGCGTTGTGGGGTGAGCGGCGGCTGGCGGACGGGGGCTTCAGCGTGTAGAGGAGTGCGGGTGGGGATTGGGACAGGGCATCGGCGTGTTGTTTGAGCGGCGGTGTGGGGCGGACAGGGGCATCGGAGTTTCGAGTAGCGGCGGCTGGACGGACGGAGGCATCAGCAGTGTGCGGCGGGGGGAGGACGGGGGAATCAGCAGTGGAGGCGGCGGGCTGGACGGACAGGGGATCGGCGAAGTGAGCGGCGGCTGGTACGGACGGGGGCATCAGTGTGTGAGCCTGGAGGCTTGGGCGTGCACAGGGTATCGCGTGTGTGAGCGGCGGCTGGCGGGACAGGGCTTCGGCGGGGATGAGCGGCGGCCCTGGAACGGACGGGGCATCGGGCAGTTGCGCGTCGGGTGGACGGGCCGGGGGCCATCGGCGGGGTAAGCGGCAGTTGGAATGGGACGGGGGCATCAGCCGCTGGTCGCGTGAAGCGGCGGCTGACGGACGGTAGGCTTCTGCGCTCGTGAGCGGAGGCTGGGGACGGACGGTGGCGATCAGGCGTTGATGGTGAGCGGCGGCTGGGATGGGGGCGACGGGGGCATCGTGACGGTAAAGCAGCGGCTGGGAAGGGACAGGGCATCGTGCGAGGTGGTGAGCGGCGGCTGGGCGGGACAGGGCATCCGCGGTTGAAGCGGCGCTGGCTGGCGGCTGGCGGGACAGGGCATCGGCGGTGTAAGGGGCGGCTGTGACGGACGGGGATCTGGCGGTAATGCAGCGGCTGGTCGGTACGGGGATCAGCGGTGAGCGGCGGGCTGGACGGAACGGGGGCAATCAGCGGTTGCGGCGGCGGCTGGAACGGGGACAGCGGATCAGAGTATTTGTGAGCGGCGGTGGGAACGGACGGGGCATCGGCTGTGAGCGGGCGGGCTGGGTCGGACGGGGGCATCGGCGGGTTAAGAGCGGCTGGACGGGACGGGGCTCAGCGTGTGGAGCGGCGCTGGTACGGACAGGGCAATCTGCGATCGCTGGTGGAGTGGGGTGGAAGGGACGGAGGGTGCATCGGCGGTGAGCCCTGGCGGCTGGGAGGGGACGGGCATCGGCGGTTGTGCGGCGGCTGGCGTCGGACGGGGCATCTGCGCGGGTGCGGCGGGGGCTGGGAAGGAAGGGCATCCAGCGTGGGTGAGCGGGGGCTGGACGGCCGGGGATCGGCGGTCGCAGTGAAGCGGCGGCTGGACGGACGGGGGCATCGTTGCGGTAAGCAGCGGGTGGAGGAGGGGCATCGGCGTCACGTGAGCGGCGGCGGGCGGAAGGGGCAAGTCAGGCGGTGAGGGGCGGTGGAAGGGACAGGGCCTCGGCGGCTGGTGAGCGGCGGGTGGACTGGTGAGAGTTGCTGGCAGGGGGTATGGATGGCTGGGGAGCTGAGGTGCTTGCAGGGGGGGGGCTGGTTGGAAGGGTGACTGGGGAGGTGAGGTTTTGTGAGGGGGATGGATGGATGATGGTGGGAAAAGAAAAATGCTGTTGGGGGAAGGTGAAACTGTGCTGGGGGGAAGTGTGAAACTGCTGTGGAGGGGAAGGTGAACGTGCTTTTGCTGGGGGAAGGTAAACTGCTGCTGATGGAAGGTGAACTGCTGCTGGGGGAAGGAGAGAGAGATAGAGAGAGATTTTCCCCTCTCCTAAAGACGTATCCGGAAAGCGGATATGTAAAACGCAAGTCAAAATGTATACAATACGGATCCACATAAAGCATCACCTCTTGCGTTTTTCGGATCCGCTTTCCGGATGCGCTTTTCACACCTCAAAACCGGATCCGTAAAAAGGATACAAAGCATCGTGTGAACAAGCCCTTACACATGTAAACTACAACCTGATGATGAATTATATTTCAATATAATTTTTTTATACCTGTTATTTGTCAGGGTTTCCTATGTTTTTAGAGAGCTGCTGCAGCCAGACCAAGGGTATGTTCACACAGCGTATAGTGGCACATACCTGTGCGCACTGCTATACGCCTGCTGTTGGAAGTACGTGCTCTCCAGCGTGTAATTTCAGCAGCGCTCCGGCCACCTCCCATTAATTTTCACTTTTACCCATACATGCCACCTCTCCCGTTTTTGGCGGGGGGATCCCGCTATTTGGGGTCCCCCCCCCGCCCTCCCGGGGGAGTTGGCGGCGGTGGGGGTCCTTTAAAAAGACCGCGGCGCCGGCGGTAGCGCTGCTGCGCTACTCTGGCGCCGCCGGTCCGTTCCCACGGGCGGGGGAAGCGGGCGCAGGGTCCGCCTCACCCGCCCAGAGTCTCGTGAGCAGGGAGGAGGCAGGAGGGATCGCTCCCTCCTGCCTCCTCCCCTGTATGTCCGGCGCCGTTGTGCACCGTAACACATGTCAGCGTCCCCAGAGGAAGTGACGCGCGGCTGCACTCACTTCCCCGTGACTGAGGAGATCGGCTGGAGTGGCCGCTCTTCAGGAGCTGGTCAGGTAAGTGGATTTTAAATTTTTTTATTTTATTAGTTTTAGGGGGGCACTGTCTGGCTACAATGGGGGTCTACCTGCTACAATGGGAGTCTACCTGGCTACAATGGGGGGGCTACCTGGCTACAATGGGGGGCAATACCTGGCAACAATGGGGGAAATACCTGGCAACAGAGGGGGCACTACTGGCTAACAATGGGGGGCACTACCTGGCTACAATGGGGGGCACTACCTGGCTACAAAAGGGGGCACTAAAGGCAACAATGGAGGCACTACCTGGCTACAGAGGGGGCACTACCTGGCAAACAATGGGGGGATCTACTGGAACAGAGGGGCACTACCTGAAAGCAATGGGGCTCTACCTGGCCAACAGAGGGGGCAACCTGGCCAACAGAGGGGGCATCTACCTGGCAAACAAAGGGGGCATCTTTCCTGGCAAACAATGGGGGCATCTACCTGGCTAACAATGGGGGGATCTACTGGCTACAAATTTGGCACTACTGGTAACAATGGGGGGCACTACCCGGCAAACAATGGGGGGACTACCTGGCTACAATGGGGGGGCACTACTGGCTACAATGGGGGGCACTACCTTGGCTACAATGGAGGCACTACCTGGGTACTAATGGGGGCACTACCTGGTACTAAGGGGGGTACTACCTGGCTACAATGGGTCACTACCCGCTACAATGGGGGGGGTTTCTTGGCTACAATGGGGGCACTACCCGGCTACAATGGGGGTCTACCCGGCTAACAAAAGGGGGGATGGGGGCACTACCTGGCTAACGATGGGGGCATACCCGGCTAACAATGGGGGCACTACCCGGCTAACGATGGGGGCACTACTGGCTACAAAGGGGGCACTACCTGGCTAACGATGGGGGCACTACCCGGCTACAGAGGGGGCACTACCTGGCAAACAATGGGGGGATCTACCTGGCAACAAGGGGGCACCACCCGGAAAGCAATGGGGGCAACTACCTGGCCAACAGAGGGGGCACTACCTGGCCAAAAGAGGGGCATCTACCTGGCAAACAATGGGGGCATCTACCTGGCAAACAATGGGGGCATCTACCTGGCAAACAATGGGGGGCGTCTACCTGGCAAACAATGGGGGGCATCTACCTGGCTAACAAAGGGGGGCATCTACCTGGCTACAAATTTGGCTCTACCTGGCTACAATGGGGGCACTACCTGGCTAACAATGGGGGGCACTACTGGCAAAAAATGGGGGCACTACCTGGCTACAATGGGGGGCACTACCTGGCTACAATGGGGGGCACTACCTGGCTACAATGGAGGCACTACCTGACTACTAATGGGGGTACTACCTGGCTGCAATGGGGGCACTACGTGGCTACAATGGAGGGTCTACCTGGCTACAGTGGGGGCACTACCTGGCTACAATGGGGGTCTATCTGGCTAACAATGGGGGCATGAGGGCACTACCTGGCTAACAATGGGGGCATACCCGGCTAACAATGGGGGCAGTACCTGGCTAACAATGGGGGCACTACCTGGCTAACGATGGGGGCACTACCCGGCTAACGAGGGGGCACTACCCGGCTAACAATGGGGGCATCTACCTGGCAACCGAGGGCACTACCGGAAGCAATGGGGGCATCTACCTGGCCAACAGAGGGGCACTACCTGGGCCCAACAGAGGGCAAACTACCTGGCAAAAAAATGGGGGCATCTACCTGGCAACAACGGGGGCACCTACCTGGCAAACAAAGGGGGGGATCTACTGGCGAACAAAGGGGGCATCTACCTGGTAAGAATGGGGGCATCTACCTGGCTACAAATTTGGCTCTACCTGGCTACAATGGGGGGCACTACCTGGCTAACAATGGGGGGGGACTACTGGCAAACATGGGGGACTACCTGGCTACAATTTGGGGGCACTACCTGGTACAATGGGGGGCACACCTGGTTTCAATGGAGGCCCCTATCTGGCTACTAATGGGGGCACTACCTGGCTACTAAAGGGGGTACTACCTGGCTAAATGGGGGCACTTACTGGCTACAATGGGGGGTCTACCTGGTACAACGGGGGGGACTACCTGGCTACAATGGGGGTCTACCTGGCTAACAATGGGGCATGGGGGCATACCTGGCTAACGATGGGGGGACTACCTGGCTAACAATGGGGGCACTACCCGGCTAACGATGGGGGCACTACCTGGCTAAAATGGGGGCACTACCTGGCTAACAATGGTGGCATCTACCCGGCAACCGAGGGGGCACTACCTGGAAAGCAATGGGGGCATCTACCTGGCCAAAGAGGGGCACTACCTGGCCAACAGAGGGGGCACCTACCTGGCGCACACAGGGGGGCACCTAACTGGCTAACAAAGGGGGGCACCTACTGGCTAACAAAGGGGGGCATCTACCTGGCTACAAATTTGGCTTACCTGGCTACAGAGGGGGCATCTATTGGCTACAAGGGAGCATCTACCGGGCCCTGTAAGAGGCACTCCCTGGTTATGGGGGGCTACTGCCTGCTATAAGGGCATCTACCGGGCTTTCTTCCAAAGCCGTTATGCAGTTAGGTGGAGTAGGTGTGGCTTTTTGCCGGGGCGTGGCATACCGACAAGATGGCCGTGTCCATTCAAATTTTTGCCACTAGAGTCTCCTGCTTTTTCATTTTCAAAAGTTGGCAACTATGGTATATAGGCAGGCTTAGGGGGGTATACAGGCAGACTTAGGGGGGTATATAGGCAGGCTTAGGGGGTATATAGGCAGGCTTAGGGGGTATATGGGCAGGCTTGGGGGGTATAGAGGCGGGTTTTATGGGGTTTTAAGGCAGGCTTATGGGGTATACAGGCAGACTTAAGGGGTATATAGGCAGGCTTATGGGGTATATAGGCAGAATTAGGGGATATATAGGCAGACTTAGGGGGTATACAGGCAGGCTTAGTGGATATACAGGCAGGCAGGGCGGGTAAAATAAAAAAATAGGTTATTACCTCGGTCCACACTCCTTGATGCGCTGCGCTCCAGCCCTGTGTTCAGCGCGGGGGTCGCGGTGACGTGACGTCACCGCGCCGCCCACGTGATCAGTGAGAGCCGGAAGGGGATGTAGCGTCGCTCTGTTCTGCTACCACTGGGCCGCGCTGCCTTGGAACGTCCAGCTGGAGGGCCCGGGCGTTCAGAGGCAAGATGTTGCCGGGCCATCGGGTCCGTCCCTGCCACAGTGAAGGGTTATTTTCACTGCCGGGGGCCCAGGAGCACATTAACCAGGGAGCAGATGTGGGAGCAGCTGCCCGGGGCCGGGCCACGGGGCAGCTGCTGCGTCTGCTACCCTGTAGTCCGCCCCCGTATGGGCACATATGGCTACATATACAACTGCAGGAATCTGCATGCCACCAATAACTGCTAGAAATATGAGTACTATAAAATGTCACCATCATAGAACAGAAGAAGTTAAAGGGGTTGTCTCACTACAAGGATCGCTGCTTTTTATGCTAAAGATCTCTCTGAAAATAAGTCACTTTGCAACATATGTCCATTAACAGTGTCCTACCTATTCCTAGATATCCCCTATTGTATGGGCTGCATCAGCTCCTCAGGTTACTATAGCTACAGACCTGTTCGATCTCTCCTGATAGACTGCCAGCACTGGTTGCTATAGCTACAGACCTGTTCGATCTCTCCTGATAGGCTGCCAGCACTGGTTGCTATAGCTACAGACCTGTTCGATCTCTCCTGATAGGCTCCTTGCACTGGTTGCTATAGCTACAGACTTGTTCGATCTCTCCTGATAGGCTGCCTGCACTGGTTGCTATAGCTACAGACTTGTTCGATCTCTCCTGATAGGCTGCCTGCACTGGTTGCTATAGCTACAGACTTGTTCGATCTCTCCTGATAGGCTGCCAGTGCTTGTTGCTATAGCTACAGACCTGTTTGATCTCTCCTGATAGGCTGCCAGCACTGGTCGCTGTAGCTACAGATTTGTCTGCAGTCTCCTCAGCAGCTCGTCACTGCAGGTCAGTAGTAGCCAGTAAACACGTCCATGAATTAAAAAATGAAATTGAAAAAACAGGCCTGAAGTAAGATGAATCGATGTAGTGAGACAACCCCTTTAAGGATTTAGATAACTCGTCATGATATCACAGCACAAATAGTTATCTTAGTCATCATTTTCAATCACTTTTCTTGTGATCCAAGATGAAAAAACACAGAAAGATGTGATATTATCATCAAGTTAAACTTTGTTACATCCATATATTCTTATTGGATTAATTTATTTCCTGGCTTATTATTATTATTATTATTATTATTATTATTATTATTATTATTATTATTATTATTATTATATATTATCATTGTTATTATTATTTTATTTTCTTCATTTATTGCAGTCATTAAAATAATTGATAAAGATTTATCATTCTGTAAACAGTATTTACATAAGCATCAATCTCAGCCCAAAACCTGATAATTATATAGAGAGAAGTGGTGCAACACAGACGCTGCTTATCTCTTTCTACCTGCTGAAACCTTTCTGTTCTGAATCAATTTTGAAGCAGGTGCCTTTTCCAGGGACAAACACTTACGGATTACATGTGAAGCTTATTGGAGATGGGCGAATTGATTCTAACGAAGTGGAATTCGTTTAGAATTTCAGGAAAACTTCGGTTTGGAACGAAGTCGAACTTTGGGGTACTTCGGTGAACGAAGTGTGCTTTTGATTTTATAAAATGGCTGCGAGCACATGGGTTACATGGGGCAAAGCACTCTGGGAGGAAGAAGGGCATAGCCTGCATGACATGTGCAGAGATGAAGCCAATCAGAGACCGGCGGGATTCTGTGACGTCACCGCACTATATAAGTCCGGGCGCGACGCTGGGAGCTCATAGGCCGTGTTCACACGGCTTATTCACGGCGGATTTGTGCGCCGTATTGAGCGCACAAATCCGCCGTGAATACAGGGCGGGACGGGCGGGGCCCGAGCGCGGCGGGGGCGCCGCTCCCGGCCCATAGAAAAATCATTATTTAAGGCGCGTCCGCGCCGAAAATAATGTGCATGTCACTTTTCCCCCCGCGGCGGATTGCCGAGCGGGGAGGAGCGACGGAATCCACTGTTCTACTATGAGAGCATGGATTACCGTAATGACTCCGACGGATTGGCGCCGTATTGAAGCGCAAATCCGGCGCGGAATACGGCGCCAATCCGTCGGCAAATAAGCCGTGTGAACGGGGCCTTACCGCTCTCACTGTACTGATCAGGGAAGGTGCTGCCGCGGCTGATTGTTACTGAAGAATTTATTTTTATACAGCGGTTTTTGGGGGGTGTCTCAGCTTGTCTCAGAGACTGTTCTCTTAACGTTCTATTTCTGATTTTGTGGGGTATTGGATCTGAAGTCCAATGTGCGTCCACTGCAGCTGCATATACATTTTAATGCTATCTGCTTACAGCACATTGAATATCCAAGGGGGATCTAAGCCAGTTCCTGTTGTATTCATTTAAAGAAACAGCGTTTTTTACTAGACAAATACCACTTCATATATGGCTGCTCAATTCTTTTGCGCAATGTACATCCAGGGGTTAATTAAGCGTTGTTTTTGCTGCTGTGGTGACAAAAAGAAACCGTTTATTTCACCGCCAAAAAATACTTTTTTCCTGTAGCATAATTCACAAGCGAAGGTTAATTACAATTTTTTATCTTGTTGTGTAGCGTAGAAAACACGCCATTGTAACACGCTACAAAGCTCGTAGTTTTTGGTTGCTCAATTTTTTTGCACAATTTACATACATTAAGCGTTGTTCTGCAGTTGTACTCAGTAAAAGAAACTTTGTTTTTCACCGCCACAGAAGAAATTCTGTAGCATAATTCATATCCGAAGGTTAATTTTAAACCTGTTTGTGCTTTTATATTCAGTAAAATACACAGATTTTTTTAAATGGCACATAAAAGTTTTACGGTTTTCCGGGCCCGCGGAAGTGGATCCCCGGGAAACCACCCCCAAGCTTTTTTTAAAGGGCCACGCCGGGGAAGGGAAATCTAAGTAAAACCCGGTTTTCCAACCAGACCGGGCCGCAAAGCGGGAGGGGAACTTGCTGCGGGGGGCCTCAACCATTTCTTCCCCCTGACAAAATTGGGCTTCCCGGTGGCAGCCAAGTAATAGCGGGGTGAAAAAACTTTAAAGGCGGGCTCGTAGTGGGGGCCCAAGCAAAAAGGGTCAGGGAAAGGCGCAAAATTTTCTTTTTCCCGGGGACAGGCAGGGGGTCGGGGGCAGGGGGCAAAAATTCGGGGGTCAAGAACGGAACAAGGAAACGGTAAGGGTGATCAGGACAGAAAATTGGGGAACCCCTTTTTTCCGTAGGCAAGGCACTAAAGATCCGGAAGGGAGCGGGGGGAACGCCCAGGAAAATAGAGGAAAGGCCCCGGGCAATTACCCAAATTCCCGGGCGCACTCCCCCTTTAAAAAATCTCACAAGCCCGCGCCGGGGCCTTAAAAATCACAGGGACGGGGTGCGCCACAGCAGAACTGCAGGACACGGGAGCGGGGGCCGGTAATTACGGGCCCGCCCCAAAGGGGGCCCCCCCAACCCCCGGGGCCGGGCGGGCACTCGCCCCGGGGACGGGGGCAGAGCTGCGCCAGCCCCGCAGGAGGAGTCGGGGGCCGCCGGTCGCAACAAAAGTAAATTTTTTCCTTTTCCATTTGTGGAGCGAAATTTAAATTATCCAATTTTTTCCCCCAAGTTTCTTAGGGGTTTCATTTGGAGTAAAATACAGGGTGGTTTTTTACAAAATACAAAATATCTTCATCAAACAGTGTCTGAACTTTTTTAAACAAACATTTTCAGACAAGGGGTGGCAGGCTCTTCACCTTAGTGGCAGGGGCCCAAAAAAACTTTCCCTGGAGCAGGCCCGGGTCGCAGCACAGCAGGGGGACGTCGCAGCGGGGGGCCCCGGGTGGGGGCCACAACTGCCGCTGCATCTAGCGGCCGTGTTTTTTTTCACAACCCAAGGGTTCTTAAAGGGTTGACTAGGTCACCCCTCTTCCCCCGGGGAAATAAACATTTTAAAAACCCCACCCAAAAGAGTCGGTGGGAACATCAGACACAACCCTTAGTTGGAAAGGCCCGGGAGGGGGGCAGGGGCCCTCACCTCCCCCTCAGCCCGCCTCTGTCCCCACCCCATTTCCCTCACCCCGGGGATCTACAAATTGGTCTTTTTTTCCAGCGCCACTATATAGCGGGGATGAAAAATTTTTGGGGGCAGTAAAGCAGCTACTTGGCAGCGAAGAAAATGGGGCCCAAAATCCCCTGCTTCTGCAGTAGGGTAAATAATAGAAAGTTGAAGTGGCATGGGAAGGGCATGTTGTTAGGGGGTCAGCCTCTGCATACCAAAAAAACCGGGGATGGGACAGCAGTGACGATGAAAACAAATAGAAGATGTGGGCCCACCGCCTTGGGGCCGGGTAAGCAAGGGGGTTTATCATCGCGGAAAGAGGGCTTTAGCTTGGGGCTTTAGACACGGCGCAGCCGGGAAGTGGCCCCGGGGGCCCTGAGTCAGCAGGGTAGCAGCATTTTGAGGGTCGGGAGCCAACGGCCACGGGGAAAAAAACCCCTTCGCCCCGGTCCAAAAAGTAGCGGCACAAAAAGGGGTCAGCGAGGGAGGCGGCGTAGCACCCCCCAGTGGGGAGCGTTGGCGGTAAAATCCATACTCGGGGGTGTGGCAATTTTTTTGCAAAGGGCAAACCCGGGGGAGCCCCAAAAGGTTTAAAATTAAAAACGAAGCAGAAAATGAAGCGTGGCCCCGGGGGCTTAAACCCTTGGCCCCCACGGCCCCTGCGTCAAAACATTTCAGCTTCACCATCCGGTGCCTGGGAAACGTGGCTCAGATGTGGGTAGTCCATCCCGCCCCCCCGCAGCAACAGCAGCAGCAGCGCCCAGTGGGAAAGCATGCCATTGCAAAACCCTCAAGGGTCCCCACCCTGCAGAAGGGGGCTGTTTCTCTTTGACATCATCTCCCGGTTTTAATGCTCCTCTCCTCGCTACTCATGGGGCCAGCAAATCGTTTTAGCGAGGCGATTGCCAAAAAGACAACAGTAGGGGCCAACCCAACCTAAGGTGCAAAGCTGACCGTTCCCCCCGTCCAAGTTTTGGTGCTGGGGAGTCCCCTCCCTTTTAAAAAGGTGGGGCTCTGCACCGTTTCCCAAAAACAAAAGGCCCTTTGCCCCACCGAGATGGGGAGTTCCAAGCCCCCTAATTACTTTTTCCAAAAAGGCATACCACCCCTTCATAAATATTTAGAACAGAAAGTGGGCCCCGTCCTTTAAACTTTTCGGTTTTTTTCCCAAAGGGGGATGGCAGCGCGGGCTCTGGGGCTGAAAATAAAGGTTTAGGGCCAGTAAAAATGTCCCTTTACGGGCCCCCTGGTTAATGTGGGTTTCCCCCCCAGGCACAAACCAAAAAACTTGGGCAGGGGAAAGGGCCCCTTTCTCCTTTAAAGTTGTCAAAATGCGGCCTTTTGCAAACCCAAAATTTCCCCCTCCTCCTCCTCCCCCCACCCCACCATCTCAGCCCCACAATTTCAGCTCCATCATACCACTGTGTAAGGGGACAGGGTTTTCAAAGCCCGTTCTAAAACCTGGGTTTTCCTTTGGCGAACGAAGTCACACAGGGGAGGAACGGGTCCGCGTCATAGCAAGAAATCGATTTGTGGCTTTCTCCCCCCCAACCGCAAAAAACGGGAAACCCTTTGGGGACGGGCAATGGAGTAACATGGTTTTCCGCGCTCCCCGAGGAAAGGGAAAGGTTTCCCTGTTCCCTGCACGTTTCAATTGGGTTTTGAAAAAAGGGTTCCGAATCTTCCCCCCGATCTTCAGAAGAAATTTTGGAAAAAGGGCCCGGAAATGGCATGCCTTCATTTCCCAAAAATACAAAGCCAGAAACACTCCCTTTAAATTTCAAAACGGCAGAAAGGGGCCCCCCCCCAAAACCCCCTCTTTATATGGGAAGTTTTCCCCCGTTGGAATTCAAAACCTGCACATGTTGGACCGACTGAAAAAGAACCCGAGAAAAAGGGAATTAAAAAATTTTTTTATGATCCAGGGGGACAGGATACCCCCTGTGGGAAAAATTTTATGTCACCCAAATCAGCGCGACACCTGCCCTTTGTTTTGAGGCCATTCGAAAGCCACGTTATTTGTCAGTCCCCCCAGGGGCTACGGGATGATATAACTTTATTCCACTGCTTCATGCCCGGGAAAAATGCGAAAAAAATGTCCCGGGGGAAGGGGGCTGGGAAAACTTGGGGACTACAACTCGCGGGGCCCCCATGAGGTTTTCCCTTTGGGGGACCCGGAAAAAGGAGGAGGAAAAGGGGGAGGACAAAATTGGAGCAAAAAAAAGCATTGTCTGGTGAAATGATGGATTTTCTATTCAGGTGGAAAAAAGGGGGAGCAGGAGCCCCTGGAGGAGGTAGATGGAGATGAGGAAGAAAGAGGCAGAAAGACCCGCAAGCACCCTGGGGGGTAAAATAGGGGGAGATGGGGGAGGGGGCCCCCTCGAGTCACTTGTTTTCAAATGGCCCGGGAAACATGCTGGGTTTGCCTGGCTAATGACAGCAATAGTCCCGCAACCCCAAGGGGAAAACTTCTGGCTCTCCCCCCCCAAATTGGAAACCCCCGCAAACCCGGGCCAAAATGGGGGCCTTTTTTCCCGCTAAGAAAAAGGGGGGACAAACTCAAAAACTATAAAGGGGAAAACCTCTTTAGTCAGTTTGGGGGCCCCCCCGCCTATGTGCCCGGGATCTTCCCCCCCTCTGATAGGTCTTACCGGGGGGTTTTTCAGCGTCACAACTAAATGCCCCCCGGCTGCTGGGGGGAAATGGGGGAAAAGGGGGGGGGGGGGCCTTTAAAGATGGGGGGACTACCCGGGTAAAATATGGGGGCACTACCTTGGGAACCAGGGGGCACTACCTGGGAAAACAAAGGGGCATCTACCTGGCCCAAAAGAAAGGGGGGCCCCCCCTTAAAACCTTTCCCAAGGGGGGATCTACCTGGCAAACAAAGGGGGCACTACCTGGGGAAACCCAAAGGGGGCACCAAAATTTGGGAAACAAAGGGGGGGCATCTACCTGGCAAACAATGGGGGCTCTACCTGGCTAACAATGGGGGCATCTAAACCCGGGTACAAATTTTTTTTCCACCGGCTAAATGGGGGGCACTACCCGGGTAACAATGGGGGGGACTAACCTGGCCAAAAAAAGGGGGGACTACCTGGGAAAAAAGGGGGGGGAAATACCGGCTACAATGGGGGGCACTAACCCGGCTACAATGGGGGCACTATCTGGCTACTAAAGGGGGGACTACCTGGCCCACTAAAGGGGGTACTACCTTGGGTACTTGGGGGGACTTACTGGCTTTCAATGGGGGCTACCTTGGGTACAATGGGGGCACTACCCGGCAAAAATGGGGGGTCCCACCTGGGGAAAAAATGGGGGCATGGGGGGACTACCTGGCTAAAAGATGGGGGGACCACCCGGGTAACAATGGGGGGCACTACCGGGGTAACGATGGGGGCACCACCTGGCTAACAATGGGGGCACTACCTGGCTAACAATGGGGGCATCTACCTGGCAACCGAGGTGCCTTTTCCAGGGACAAACACTTACGGATTACATGTGAAGCTTATTGGAGATGGGCGAATTGATTCTAACGAAGTGGGAAAACGTTTAGAAATTTTAGGAAAACTTCGGTTTTTGGGAAAAAATCGAACTTTTGGGGACTTTGGGGGAACGAATGTGCTTTTGATTGATAAAATGGCTGCGAGCACCAAGGGGTTTTCATGGGGGAAAAACAAATCTGGGAGGAAGAATGGGATACCCCATGACATTGCAGAGATGAAGCCAATCAAGACCGGCGGGGTTTTGGACGTCACCGCACTAAAATAAGTCCGGGCGCGACGCTGGGAGCCATAAAGGGCCGGGTTCCCCCAAGGCTTATTCACGGCGGGGTTTGGCGCCGTATTTAACGCACAAATCCGCCGTGAATACAGGGCGGCCGGGGCGGGGGCCCAAACGCGGCCGGGGGGGCCCCCTCCCGGGCCCCATAACAAATGCTTGTTTTTTCGGCCCCGTCCGCCCGTAAAAAATGTGGCCCTGTCACTTTCTCCCCCCCCCGGGGGATTTGCCGAGCGGGAGGAGCACTAAAACCACCCGTTCTCTATGAGAGCAGTGGATTCCGTAATGCCCCCGACGGATTGGCGCCGTATTAAGCGCAAATCCGGCCGGGGAAAAACGGCGCCAACCCCTCGGGAAATAAGCCCTTTTTGGGAAAAGGGGCCTTACCGCTCTCACTGTACTGATCAGGGAAGGTGCGCCGCGGGTGATTTTTACTGAAGAACGAAATTTTTTTACAGCGATTTTTGTGGGGGGGGGGGGTCTCAGCTTGTCTCAAGACTGGGTTTTCTTAACGTCTAAATTTTTGATTTTTTTGGGGTTTTTTGGGGCTGAAGTCCCCAAAGTCGTCCACTGCAGCCATATTTCATTTTTTAAAGCTATCGCTTACAGCACATTGAATAAACCCAAAGGGGGGTCTAAGCCCCGTTCCCGTTTTTTTTCATTTAAAGAAACAGCGTTTTTAAAAAAACAAATACCACTTTAAATTTTTTCTGCTCAATTCTTTTGCGCCCAAATTTTCATCCAGGGGTTAAATTTAAACGTTGTTTCGCTCCCCTTGGGGACTAAAAGAAACCGTTTTTTTTCCACCGCCAAAAAAAAACAAAAATTTTCCCTTTGCAAAATTCCCCAAGCGAAGGTTTTTAAATTTCAATTTTTTTTCTTGTTGGGGTAGCTAGAAAACACGCCAATTTTAACACGCTACAAAGCTCGTAGTTTTTTGGTTTCTCAATTTTTTTGCCAATTTACAAAACATTAAGCGTTGTTCGCAGTTGTACTCAGTAAAAAAAAACTTTGTTTTTCACCGCCACAGAAAAATTCTGTAGCATAATTCATATCCAAAAGGTTAATTTAAGCCTTTTGTGCTTTTTTTTTTTCATAAAATACACAGAGTTTTTAAATGGCCATACAAGTTGTTAGGGTTCCGGGACGCGGAAGGGGATCCACTGGCCCACCAAAACGATGGGTAACCCACCCGGGGAAGGGAATCAAGTAATCCCGGTTTTCACCAACCCTCCCGCAAAGGGGGATGGACTTGCTGCGCGGGACTCTACCATCGAAAACCCCTGACTAATTTCTTGCGGTGGCGCCGAATATAGCGGGTCAAAATCGTCGGGCGGCTCGGTTCGGGTAAAGCAGAAGGTCGGGCAGGCAGCTATGGTTCTTTTCGTGGACAGGCGGGCGTCAGGCAGGCGGCAGAGTTCGGGGTCAAAGACGGAAAAAGGAAAGGGTAAAAACGGTAGATCGGGACGAGACAATGGGGAACCTTTCTCTGGGCAAGGCACTAAAGATCCGGCAGGGGCGGGCGGAAGCCCCCGGGAAAAATAGGGGCATCCCCCGGCATTACCCAATTTTCCGCGCACGCCCTTTTAAAAAACCACAGAGCCCGCGCGCGCGCCTTAATCACAGGACGCGTGCGCCGGCACCCAAAAACTGCAGGGGCACAGGGGCCGGCCGGGGAATTTCTGGCGCGCCAAGGGCCGCCCGACACCCGGCAGCGGCGGCACCGCCCGGGGGCAGGGGAGAGCGCGCCAGCGCCCCAGGGGGATCGCGGGCGCCGTCGCAACACAAAGTAATTTTTTCCTGCCATTTTGGAGCGCAATTTATACCCAAAGGGGTTCCCAACTTCTTAGGGGGGTTCATTTGATAAAATACGGGGGTGGTATTTATCATATACAGATATCTTCACAAACAGTTCTGTACATTTTAGAACAAACATATGTCAACAGAGAGGTGCAGCTCTTCACTGTGATGGCAGGGGCCAAACTTTCCCGGGACGGGCCCGGGTCCAGCACAGCATGGGGACGTCGCACAGGTTCACTCGGTAAAGCCAAACTGCCGCTGCATCGCGGCCGTGTTTGTTCAGAACCCAATGGTTCTTGATTGGTTGACGGGTCATCCACTTCCTTCCAGATGACATCTGAAAACCCCACCAAGAGTCCGGGGGGAACATCAACAAAACCCTTAGTTGGCAGGGCCCCGGGGAGGGGGGTCAGCGGCCCCACCTGCCCAGCCCCCTCTGTCCCATCCAGTTCCCTCACCAGATCACAAGTCGGGCTCAGCCCCTATATAGCGAGGATGAACAATTTGGGGGCAGTCGCAGCTACTTGCAGCGAAAAAATGGGGCCAATATCCCCTCTTCTTGCAGTAGGCGGAAAAGATAGATGTTGAGGGGCATGGATCATTTGTGGGGGGGCAGCCCTGCTACCAAGACGGTAAAGAGGACACAGTGACGTGAAACACAAATAGTGATGAGTACCGACCCACGGGGGACCCGGGGAAGCAAGGCTTCATATCGTCAGGAAAAGGGGGCGTCAGCTTCCCTTTAGACAGGGGCGCACCCGGGCAAGGGGCCGTGGCCGTGATCAGCAGGGAGCCAGTGTGAGGTCGGGAGCCAAGGGGCCACGGGGTAAAAAACCCCTTTCGAGGTCCAAGAAAGTAGGGGCACAAGGCTCAGCGAGGCAAGCGGCGGCATATCCTCAGTGGGGAGCGTTGGCGGTAAAACCCGATACTCCCCCGGTGTGGCAGTTTTTTGCTAAACACCGGGGGACCGAATAGGGGTATATGTAGAATCTGTAAGCAAAAGTGAACGGGCCGGGAGCTAAGTTGGCACCAGGGCCCCTGCGTCAACACATGCACGCACCACCGGTGCCTGGGGAAACGGGCCAGATGTGGTATCCATCCGCCGCCGCAGCAACAGCAGCAGCAGCGCCCAGTGGGAAAGCATGCCATTGCAGCCGTCAAGGCTCCACCACCTCTGCGAAGGGGGGCTGTTTCTCTTTGGCATCATCCCCGGGCTGATCTCCTGCTCCTCGTACCATGGCGCCAGCAGTCCTTCAGCGGGGGATTGCAAAGAGACAACAGTATGCTCCAACCACCTAAGTGCAGAAGCGACCGTCTCCTGCCAATTGTTGGTGCTGCAGTCCCTCCTTTAAAATGGGGGCTCTGCACCGTTTTAGAGAACTAATGGCTTGTCCCCCCAGCCGAGATGGAGAGTTCCAAGCCATAATTACTTTTCCAAAAAGGTAGTACCAGCACTTCATAAATATGTAGAACAGAAAGTGGGCCATGTCCTTGAGGCTTTACTCGGTTTTGTTCCAGGTGCATGGCATCGCGGACGTCTGGATCTGTAACTACGGTCAGGGCCAGTAACATGGTCCTTTTACGGCCCACTGGTGAATGTGGCTTCCAGCCCAGGCACACCAACAACTTTGGTACAGGATTACACCGCCTTTCTCTTCACGTTTGTCTAACTGCGGCTTCAGCAACAATGTCCGCCTCCCCTCCTCCTCCACCACCACCATCTCAGCCTCCACAAGTACTCTGCTCCATCCTACCACATGTGGTAAGGGCACAGCGTGTTCACGCATTCTACACCTGGCTTTGCCTCGGCGAACGAAAGTCCACACAACATGGAGGAACTGCTCCGCGTCTTGCAGCAAAAATCGATGTGGTGGCTTTCTCCGCGCCAACTGCAAATCGAACCATGTTGGTCTGACAATGTAGTTAACATGGTGGTCCGCGCTGCCACCGAGGAGGTATGTCCATGTCCCTGCACGTGTTCAATCTGTTGAGAAAAGTTTCCTGAAGTCATTCCACCGATCATCAGAAGAATCTTAAAATGGCCAGGACAAACTGTGCATGCACTTCATCCCATTTCCTACAAAGCCAGAACACTCCCTTGAGTTCAGCGGGCAGAACGGCCTCCCCCAAACACACTCTGATATGCGATGTTTCCACCCGTTGGAATTCCACCTGCCTTAGACCGACTGTATGAACAGAGAAAGAGCCATTAACAATTTTGATGATCCATGTGGACAGGAGTACTCCCCTGTGTAACTTTGATGTCAGCCAACTCATGCGGCGACAACCTGCCGTTTGTTGAGGCATCTCGAGAAGGCCACGTTATTTGTCATATCGCCAGACTACGGATGAATAACGTCATTCCAACTGCTTCTGTTCCCTCTTGGAAAGATGCAGAAAATATGTCTGGCAGGGTACTGGAGACGTGGCGGACTACATCTCGCGCCACATGAGTCCCTGTGGGACCTGAAATGGAGGAGGATGAGGAGGAGGACATTGAGCAGAAGCATTGTCTGGTGAAATGAGTGATTTTTCTATTCAGTGACAAGAGAGGAAGCAGGAGCAACTGGAGGAGGTATATGAGATTAGGATGACGAGGCAGTTGACCCTGCAAGCACCGTGGCAGTATATAGTGGAGATGGAGGCAGGAGCCCCTCGAGTCACTTGTGCAGATGGCCCGCAGCAGCTGATTTGCCTGGCAGTGACAGCTGAATAGTCATCATCCGGCAGAGGGATACTTCAGGCTCTCCACACTATTGGACCCTCGCTACCTGGTCCAAAATGGAGCCTTTTTTCCAGCTAATGAAATGGGGGTGGGAGGTAGGACAAACTCAAATCCTAATAGGGAAAACCTCTGTAGTCGAGTTGCCGAATGCCTATGTGCGGCTCTTTTCCTCCTCTGATATGTCTGACCGGGAGTTCTTCATCGTCTCACGTACTAACCCGCCGCGGCTGCTGGGGGAGGGGGGGGGGGGGTAGGACAGTACCATCCTCCATCATCAGCAACCTAAGTCTGGGAGTTCACTGGATGAGCTGCTTCCTTCACCCGCCTATGAGAGGAGGGCGTCGCCGAGCATCACACATGACTCTGGAGCAAACCCTGAACAAACAGAATGTGGCCTACTTGGACACACTCTGCCACCCCAGTTAGAAGATCCGCTGGACTACTGGGCCAGCCAAACTGGATTTGTTGCCAGCAAATTGCCGAGTTTCGCAGTGGAGAAGCTGTCCTGCCCGCCAGCAGTGTGGCATCAGAGCGGGTGTTTCATGCGGCGGGGCCACCGTTACCGCAAGGAGAACCCGCTTGTCACGGGAAAGGATCAACGACTGACCTTTTGTCAATATGAATCCAGGCATGGATCGGCCAATTTCCACACCACAAATGCCTTAGGCGTCAGATACATCACCATGACGCCTCATCCAAACTGTGAGAAAGAGTCTGGTTCAAACACCTGCCTCACCACTATTCTTTGCCCCACCCCCATCCACACATCTGCTGACAGTTTCTCCATCTGCCCCAACCATCTTAAAACCCGAGCTGGATTGCCCCCCCTCCCACCGCATTTGCCCCTTTTTGACCTCATCGCGCTGTTTTTTCTGGGCCATGACACCACACTGTTTCATTTACCACCTCGACCTCAGCTTTGCCCTGCCGCTGTCACCTCCACTCCTGTCCTTTTGCCACTCTGTGGCCTACCCTGTTTTTTCCCCCCAAAAGTCATGTGCCATCTCTGACCTCATCTGCTGCTGCCAGGAACCCCCACTCCCTGTCATTGGCCCCTCGTGGCCTACTCCAGTTTTTTCCATCTCAAATTTTCATTGGCCACTGTCTGCCTCAGCGGCTGCCCCCGCACCTCCCAAACTCTGTCATTGTTCCACTCTGTGGGCCCACTCCGTTTTTTTTCTACCCCCCAGAATGTCATTGCCACGTCGACCCATGCTACTGCTGTGGGTCTGCCATAACCTACACACTCTGTCATTGTGCCCCTCTCTGACCCCCATCGCTGCTGTGGCTGCTGCCTAAACCCACACACGTTAATTGTGCCACTCTGTGCCCTCTTTTTGTTTTTTGCCACCTCCAGAATTCATTGTGCCACTCTCTGACCTCACGCTGCTGCTGCCGTGACCTCCACACTGTGTCATTGTGCCACTCTGTGGCCTACTCCTGTTTTTGCCACCTCCAGAATGTCATTGTGCCACTGTCTGACCTCATGCTGCTGCTCTGGCTGCTGCAGTCATTGTGCCACTGTCTGACCTCATGCTGCTGCTGTGGCTGCTGCCGTGACCTACACACTGTGTCATTGTGCCACTCTGTGGCCTACTCCAGTTTTTGCCACCTCCAGAATGTCATTGTGCCACTGTCTGATCTCATGCTGCTGCCGCCGTGACCTCCACTCTCTGTCATTGTGCCACTCTGTGGCCTACTCCTGTTTTTGCCACCTCCAGAATGTCATTGTGCCACTGTCTGACCTCATGCTGCTATGGCTGCCGCCGTCACCTCCACACTCTGTCACTAATGTTGCCACCTGAGCTCTCAGCTTGTTTTTTTCCAGCTGTCGCTGCCATGACTTTATCAGGCTACATTCCCGCTTCAGTTTTTTGGTCAGTTTTGCCCTCTTAAGTGCCCAGGGAATTTTATAGTGAAGAGATTCTAAAAGCGGCGGCAGTCATCTGCGTGTCATACTAAACACAACATTGTATGAAGACCAAACCAAGCTCCCTCTGCATATTTAAGCATGGCACAACGTTCTACAGCACCCTGCAGGCTCTGTGCAGCCTGGAAATAGCTGCTTTTTAACGTGATTCGTGCCGAAGTAATTTTTGTCAAGAAATTCGGCGAAGTGACCGAATCGAATTTTTGAGAAATTCGCCCATCTCTAAAGCTTACACTTTTTTTTTTACAAAGAGGTTGATAAGCAGTGTATTGTACAGGTCATTAACTCAGCTGCTGCAGAGCATCATACACCTGCTCACAGCTGCTGCAGAACCGCAATCTACACACCTCAGCTGCTGCAGAACATCATAATGCTCACAGCTGCTACAGAACCTCAAACTATACACCTCAGCTGCTGCATAACTTCAATCTACACACCTCAGCTGCTGCAGAGCATCATAATAACCCCCCCATAACTTCAATCTAATCCCTCACCTGCTTTAACCCCAAAACTCACACCTCACTGCTGCAGAACACAAAAAACACTGCTCCAGCTGCTACAGAACCCAGCCCTCACACCTCACTGTGCAAACATAAAAAGACATAGTTTAAAAACACTTGGCACAAGTTTCAAAGGGCCTACCTCCTGGGTGACTTCTAATAGTCTTATAATCTACATCATCCTATGTTATTATTATCCTTATATAATACGCCCCCCCCCGCCTGCCCCCCCGTGGTTAATTGACTGTCACCCTTTAGGGCAGCACCCCAAATTCATACACCCGGCCTGATTACACATGAACTGGCCCCTGCTTCTGGCTGCCCCCCACAGTAGCTGCCGCCTTATCCCTCATTTCCTCTGTGTCTCCTCTATGCTCCTTGTCATATTATCGTCACCCACACACTGGTCCAGAGATGCAGCTGTCGGGGAATCTCCCCAGTGGCCCTGGGGGCCCCCCCCGGTTGCTCCCATCCCATGAAAAATGGGAGCTCAAGCTGACTTTCCAATCATGTAAGTGATTCTTTTAGCAGCATGTCAGACATGTAAAGAGCGGATATTATTCTTCTCGTGTCACCGTACAATCATCTCTGAAATGTTGCTTCAACTTGAGGAAGCAAGAATCCCGCTAAATAAAAGTCCTTGAGTCGTCCTCGAGTGTCAGCTAATCTGTGGGAAAGCTACAGTAGGTGACAACCAAAATAGACACTGAAAGAGGTCGATAAGGTTTTTTTATTGGGCCACCAGTGGAGTTAAATTTTGGGGCCAAACCCGTGGAGTTGATTTAAAAGGTCCCATAGGGATTATTCTTGGGCCAACCAGGGGGTTATTTTTGGGGCCAACCTGGAGATGATTCGGGGGCCCCCCAGAGATTGATTTTTGTGCCCCACCAGTGGGGATATTCTTGGCCCCACCAAGGGGTTTATTTTTGGCCCCCCCCATGGGTTTTTTTTCTTTTTTTGGGCCCCCCCAGTGGAGATGATTTTTGGGGCCCCACCCGAAGTTTTATTTTGGCCCATCATGGAGTTGATTCTTGGGGCCAAACTGGGTTATTTTTGGCCCCACCATGGATTGATTCTTGGGGGACCCTGGGGTTATTTTGGGCCAACCAGTGAGATGATTCTTGGGCCCCCCCAAGGGGTTGATCTTGGGCCCCCCCAGGAGATGATCCCTTGGGCCCCCCCCAAGGAGTTTGATTCTTTGGGCCCCCAGGATTAATTCTTGGGGCCTAAAACAGTTGATTCTTGGGCCCACCATTGAGTTTATTTTGGGGGGCCACCCCGTGGAGCTGATTCGTGAGGCCCCCAGTGGAGTTTATTCTTAGGCCCACCAGTGGGGATGATTCTTGGGGGCCCCCCCAAGGGGTTTTATTTTTGGGGCCCACCACTGGGTTGATTCTTGAGCCCACCAGTAGTGATTCTTGGCCCCACCAAGGGTTTATCTTGGGGCCCCACCCAAAATTGACTCTTGGGGCCCCCCCAGAGGATTACTCTTGGGGCCCCAAAACCAAGGATTTATTCTTGAGCCCCCCCCAGAGGGGGTTGATTCTGGGGCCCCCCCAGAGGGGGTTTTTTTTTGGGGCCCACAGTGGAGTTTATCCTGGACCCCCCGCAGTGGATAGTTTCTTGAGGCCACCAGTAGAGTTGATTCTTTGGGGCCCATCAATGGAGTTGATTCTTGGGGCCCACCAAGAGATGTTTATTCTTGGGGCACACCAGTAAAGTTGATACTTAGGGCCCACCAATGGAGTTAATTCTTGGGACCCACCAGTAGAGCAGAATCTTGGAGACTACCAGCTGAGCTGATATTTAGGGGCCACCAGTAGACTTTATATTTAGGGCCCACCAATGGTGTTGAGACTTGGGGCCCACCAGTGAAGTTGATTCTTAGGTAAAGGCTTGGACTGGTCCACAAGGGAGCAAGGGAAACACCTAATGGGCCCCTGTGCATGCCAGGTCTGGGGCTGCTTTGTAGGTAGAAAGGCAGAGAAAGAGAGTCAGAAGACAATAATCACTGCATATGTTGTATCAGTATGGTAGGGGGGCTCCAAAATCAACTCCCTGTGGGGCCCCAAAAATTAAATTACTGGGGGCCCCCCCGACACCTCATCCGACTCACTTGGGGCCACCTTTGTTTCTTTTTACATACTTACACATACTGTACATGACTGGAGTCCACCATGCTCAGTGGCCCACAATGCCCAGGAGCCAACCAGGGGTTTCACCGACCCCCTTGGCAGTCTAGCCCGGTTTTTAACTGAACTTCCTTTTAGTTCTAAAAGGCCAGAAAAATTTTAAAAAGGGGGGCCATGAAGGGAGTGTCCTACCCCGACCCTGCCATCTAAGAAGACACCAGTATTGTAAATGGCACATGTTAGGTTGGGGCCCTGGTACATATTTGTTCAAACCAAATTATGACTTCAAAAACAATAAATACAAGTCTTTAAGATTAATTCCTATAAACCGGGGACACATGTAATTTGCATAACATTTATTTACTACAATGGGGTTTTGTCACTTTTACAAGCAGTTAACAGAGGGGGCCAGTGGAGCGTGTGACAGAGGGGCCAGTGGAAAGGGTGAAGAGGGGGGCCCGGGGACAGGTGAGAAGGGGGCCATTGGAGCCGGTAACAGAGGGGGCCTGTGGGAAGAGTGACAATGGGGGGCCATGTGGAGCAGTGTAACAGAGGGGGCCATGTGGAGCAGTGTAACAGAGGGGGCCATGTGGAGCAGTGTAACAGAGGGGGCCATGTGGAGCAGTGAAACAGAGGGGGCCAGGTGTAGCAGTTTGACAGAGGGGGGCATGTGGTGCGTGTGACAGTGGGGGCCATGTGGAGCAGTGTGACAGAGCGGGGCATGTGGAGCAGTGTGACAGATGTGGCCATGTGTAGCAGTGTAACAGAGGGGGCCATGTGGAGCAGTGTAACAGAGGGGTCCATGTGGAGCAGTGTGACAGTGGGGGCCATGTGAAGCAGTGTGACAGTGGGGGGCATGTGGAGTAGTGTGACAGGGGAGCCATGTGTAGCACTGTGATAGAGAGGGGCATGATATGGAGCATTGTGACTGAGGGGGCTATGTGGAGCAGTATGACAGAAGGGACCATGTGGTGCAGTGTAACAGAGGGGGCCATGTGGAGCAGTGTGACAGTAGGGGCCATGTGAAGCAGGGTGACAGTTGGGGGCATGTGGAGTAGTGTGACAGGGGAGCCATGTGTAGCAGTGTGATAGAGAGGGGCATATGGAGCAGTCTGACAATGGGGGGTGGGGCATATGGAGCAGTGTGACAGAGGGGGCCATGTGGAGCAGTGTGACAATGGGGGCCATGTAGAGCAATGTGACAGAAGGGGCTATGTGGAATAGTATGACAGAAGGGGCCAAGTGGAACAGTGTGACAGAGGGGACCATGTGGAACAGTGTGACAGAGGGGGCCATGTGAAGCAGTGTGACAGTGGGGGCCATGTGGAGCAGTGTGACAGATGGGGCCATGTGAAGCAGTGTGACAGAGGGGGGCCATGTGGAGCAGTCTGACAGAGGGGGGCCATGTGGAGCAGTCTGACAGAGGGGGGCCATGAGGAGCAGTCTGACAGTGGGGGCCATGTGGAGCAGTCTGACAGTGGGGGCCATGTGGAGCAATGCACCGATGATAGATAGGGAGCTGTCGATAATTTTTAGTGGTCTGCGGGTGCTCAGGAGATAAATGGAGAGCTTATGGACACTTACTAGTAGTGTGGGGGTGCACTGGAAGTATATGGGAAGCTGAGAGATATTTGTTATTGGTATGGGTTGCAGTAGAATAAGAGCCAATTGGTCACACTGAATTTTATTTATTGGTATCAGAGTATGCAAGACTAAAATTATGAAATTTTTACAAAAGCATGTATCATTTTCTTTACATTTCCCAAATATTTGCTACTTTGCGTTGCTCTAATACATAAAATATCAATTAAATGCATTAAGTTTGTGGCTGTAAAAATGAGCAATAGTTCAAGGAGTATGAACACTCTTGCAGTCCCCAATATCTGTATATACTATATATATATAAACATATACACACACAATCCCCGGGTTACGAACAGGATAAGCAGTGTAGGTTCATTCTTAAAGGGGTTTTGCCACGATGTAATGTTGACGTGTGATCCTCCAAAATGGGTATTTAATCACTTTTCTAAATATATGTGATTACAAAAAGTGAAGCCTGTGAGAACTGCAGCATTTCTCAGTCCCCCCTTAGTTTTCTGATAGTTTACATTAGACACGACAAGGACACTGACAGGAGCTGATCTGGGAGCGCTTGTGTCTTGGCACTTCTTATCTGATGACAGGGAACATGAAGGAGCTTGCAAGGGGCTGGGGAGAAAAGTGCAGTGTATGAGTCTGTCTGCTGTATAGAGAATCCACTGGTTGTAATGTAATTATTTGAGTACACATTGCAGACGCTCCCTGCTTCCTCGCTCTCTGCTCACCCCCCTCCACACCCATGACGCTGCATGCTTTGCTTATCTTCTCTCCTGAGCAGATAAGAGGTAAGGACCTCACTTCGTGGCAAAACCCCTTTAAGTATAATTTGTATGTCGAAACAGATATATTTAGTACAAGTGTAGTGTGGAATGCTGACACATGCAGTTCCACAAATACAAACGCCAGCATTCCACACCACACATGTACTAACTGTATGTGTGCTGTTTAATATCTGCTGCAGTGGCATGCTTGCACTTGTAATTTCACAGCTACTAGCTGCTGTGGAACATGGAACTACAAGTGCCAGCATGCCAAAACACAGTTGTAATAATTGTATATCTGCTGGTATTTGTAGTATCATGTTCCATAGAAGTTAGTAGCTGTGAAATTACAAGTGCCAGCATGTGATGGATGGAGGAATGGATTTATTGATGGATGGATCAAGCTATTTAAAAAAAACTTCCCTGTGATGTCAGCAACATTAAAATTCCACTTGTTTTCAATTTTAGCTGAAATGATTGAATGTTTTTGGATATTTTATAAAACCTCTGCACCATTAATTTGTAATGTTCACGAGATATTAGCAATTTAATTGCATTCCGCACAATATCAATACGGACTATCCGCAGGAAACCATGCAATTCTTCAAGTTTAGCACAGCGTAGGGTTCAACAGCAGAACTGTTAAAAATGGTCAGAAATATTTCCCAATTTGAGGCTAAATTCATAAAGAAAATAAATTGTCTACATGATCTACGACCGCAGTTTGGGAATCGCCGCTGCACGCGTTGAGTTCTCAAACATCGCCAATTAGGTTTGTGCATATGTTGAACTAATTGATTTATATGACTCTCTCCTTCGAAGTGGACGCACGTTGGCTGGAAAATAATAGCCGGTTGTAAGGTAAATAGTCTCCGGGGAGCGCGGAAGAGTCGGGCGGAAATAGATGTTTTCTCTCTCTCGGATGATTCTGTTTTCCAATTCCATAGCAGTGAAATAGGCAGCGTATCATATGTCATTAGTATTTTATCACTTCAAACTATAATTGAACGAAAAAGGACTATTTTGCTTTTCACTGCAATTTTAGCTTTGGAGAAGTAACCATTATCTGTCGAGACTGTGATCTGAAAAATCGAAAAGGAAAACATACACGCACTTTATAAACTAAGCACAAGTAGAAGCTTTCAAAAGCCTGTCCTACGCATCCTCCCACAGCCAAATTTTGGTAGATTTAGTTTTATTTTCATATATTTTGGTAAAATACAAAATACATTAGGAAAAAAATGATTGTTTACTTGTGCGAAAGCGCATAATTTTAATATAAAGATGACATAATAATCAAGTCATTTTCACCGAGGATCACATTAGCATTATGGTTACTGTTAACTCCTTAAAGGGGTTTTGCCACGAAGTGAGTTCCTTACCTCCTTAACAGCTCAGGGGAGAATATAAAAAAAAACATGCTGAGTCATGAACACTGCAGGGGTGAGAGGGAGGGGCTGAGCAGAGAGTGAGGAAGAAGGGAGCATCTCAAAAGTTACTCAAATAATAACATTACAACAGTGGATTCTCTATACAGCAGACAGCTTCATACACTGCACTTTTCTCCACAGTCCCTTGCCAGCTTCGTCATGTTCCCTGTCATCAGATAAGAAGTGCAAAGACGCAAGCGTGGCCAGATCAGCTCCTGTTAGCTCCTGGTCGTGTCTAATGTAAACTTTTAAGTAACTAAGGGCATGTAAAGAAAGCTGTAGCTCTCACAGGCTTCACTTTTTGTAATCACATATATTTAGAAAAGTGATTAAATACCCATTTTGGAGGATCCCACGTCAACATTACATCAGGGCAAAACCCCTTTAACGACCGCCCACCGCCTTTTGGCTTCTGCATTTCAGGTCGTTCGTATGCAGCGATGTCTTTTGACATCGCTGCAAACATCAGAGTGTGCGGCGATACCGCAGCAGAGTTAAGAACGGGGCTGTACTACAAAGCCCTGTTCCCACTTCAGCTCCTGCAGTTCCCCGGTGCTTTAACGCTTTGATTGCCGCAGTTCGTCACCACAGCGTAATCAAAGGGTTTCCCTGCTCTGTCGGGTGATCAGGACACCCGGTGACCCGACAGAGCCCGGGGAACGGCTGCACAGTCAGCCCTGGGGACCAAGATTAGCCCCAGGGCTTTCTGTGTAACAAGCCAGCGATCAGGGCAGACTGTGAGCTGACACAGATTAGTATTAGCATATATGACTTTGCTAATAGATTATTAAGGGTTAAAAAAAAAACAAAAAAAAAGTAATAACACAGTTATCCCTTCATGGGATTTAAAAAAAAAAAAAGTAAAAAAAAAACATAAAAAAGTAAAAAATAAATAATAAAATAAAAATAAATATTGAATAAAAATTAAATATGCATACATTACACACACAAAAAAAACCTACACATATTAGGTATCCACAGGACCGTAATAACCTGTAGAATTAAACTAACAAGTTATTAAGTGTGAAATGTGAATGGTGAATTTTTTTTTTTTAAAAAAAACAAAAAAAATTGATTTTTTTTTTTTTGTATGAAAAAATTCTGCAAATATTTATAAGTGAACTTAAACTATTCCCCCATAAAGAACAACTCATATTGAATAAAACAAGGCCTTTATACAACTGCGTCATTGAAAAAATAAAAAAGTTACAACTGTTGAAACGCAAGGAGCCTTGAATGTGGCTCAGGTGCCTGGATGGGACTGTTACACGAGGGGCTGCTGATAAGTCTTTGGCTTTGTGTTCTTTTTTTTGTTTCTATGGTAACGAATGTTATATCACACGTCTAATATATGTTTTCAAAATTTTGTGTTTCTAGCTTATGGCAACAGTGATCTAGGCACGCGAGAATGCAAAATGGCGGAGTCTAAGGCGATATTCACAAGAAAGGAGAGCAGAGGAGTGATACAATTCTTGTTTCTGCGAGGAAAGTCCGTGAAGGATATTCATGGTGATACGTCGCAGACATTGGGGGATCAATGCCCTTTATATTCTACAGTTAAGGGGTTGCCAAATTTAAAACGGGCCACTTCAGCACCAATGATGAGGAACGTCCTGGACGACCAAGAGTGGTTGTTGTTCCTGGATCATCGATGCTGTGCACAACCTCATACTGGAGAATCGGTGAACTTTTGTGTCATTATCCATGAACATTTGAACATGAAGAAGCTTCTGCAAAGTGGGTCCCCAAATGTTTGACAACAAATCAGAAAAGCTGCGAGTGAAAATTGCCCGTCCATTTGTCAGCCACTAAAGTGATGGTATCTGTGTTCTGGGATAAGGAGGGTGTGCTGCTAGTGGACTACCTTCAAAATGGTTCCACCATCAATGCAAGGTATTACATTGAACTTTTGGACCCATTGAAGGCAGCTCTGAAGGCCAAAAGTCGCGTCAAGCTTTCCAAAAGGAATCATGTTCCTGCAAAATAACACCTCCGCTCACACTGCACAAACGACCATGGCAAAACTGGTGGAGCTAGGCTTCCAGCTGGTTGACCACCCACCTTATTCACCAGATCTATCTCCCTCCAACTATCATCTGTTTCCAAACCTGAAGAAACACCTCGAGGGGACCAAATTTCACACCATTTCTGATGTCATGGCTGCTACGGATGACTGGTTTGAGGCACAACTGAAATCATTCTTTTTGCAAGGTTTACAAAACTTGGAATACTGATGTAAAAAGTGTGTTGACATCAGTGGAGAGTATGTGGGATATGTCACGGGCAGCGGTAGTGGATCCTCTGAACCACCGCAAGTGATGGCGTAAGCCACGCCAGGGAGCGGAATCTAAGTAGGTCCCAGTTTTCACCAGAGCCCGCCGCAACGCGGGATGGGCTTGCTGCGGTGGGAGTCTACCAGGTCGCTACCCTTGACGTGATTTGCTTGCGGAGGCAGCTGAGGTGTAGCGTGGTACAAAATCGGAAGGCAGGCTCGTAGTCGGGGACAGGCAGGTTGGTCAGGGCAGGAGGCAATGGTTCGTGGTCGGGGACAGGCAGGAAGGTCAGGACAGGTGGCAAGGTTCGTGGTTGTGGACAGGCAGGAAGGTCAGGGTGGGGGCAAGATTCATGGTCGAGGGACGGAGGCAAACGGTACGGTACGTGGTAATCAGAACAAGGCTTCAGGAACGCTTTCTCAATAGGCAATGGACACTAAAGATCCGGCAGGGTAATCAGGAAGAGACAGGCTTAAATAGGGGCAGTGACCGGCAATAGCAAATTACTGGTGCGCTGGCCCTTTAAAATTAACACTGCCGGCACGCGTGCGCACTAGGGAGCGGGACCGCATGTGCCGTGGGACAGAGACTGCAGCAGGAGCGTGGCCGGGTAAGTATGCAAGGGAACCGATGGAGGGTCGGGCATGCCTACAACCTGACATCAGGGTCGCGGCGCTGCAGGGCACAGATGCGCCCGCGATCCGAGATAAGGGTCGCAGGGGCATCCGTGACAGAATAAATGTAAAGCTTCATTTTCCTACTTTGTTTTTTTCTGGGTAAAGCCAAAGACTTATCAGCAGCCCCTCGTAGCAGGAGCACCATCTGTGAACTGCTGAATGGAGCAGTGCAGAGTGCAGAGGTGCTGGAGCTCTAAATACAAGATGATGCCCACTCTTTGTGTCCAAGGCACCACCTCAGTCAAGTGCTGGCTGCATCTTCCAAGGAAAATGGAGAGCAAGTCTTCTGTGTCCGGACCTTGTCCAGCCCTGCTTGTTGTGACTGAGCTCTCTAGGGCCATGATGTGGAGGGCCAGTTTCGGCTCTTTAACCTTGAGTTTGACACATGTGAGTTAAAGAGATTTTCTTGCCACAATGATTTAGCATGTAGGGAAAGGTAAATGAAGACTATTACCAAATACATTATTAATCAAAATTGTATCAGCCCACCTGCCAATGACAAGGCAACTTCAATACAGGTAGGAACCTACACTAATGTTACCTCTCTTGGTGCCCGTTCAGACCTCCACATTTCAGGGGGGAGAATATTCCAGCTACAAGCTACTCCGCATTGATTTAAAAACCTGTGTAGTTGGGCGGGGTACAAAAACCAAAGTGGGAGCAGCCACTAAAAAAAGTTTGTTCTGCACATCCCAGAAGTTTTTTGGGGAAAAATGAGCATAGTTACACTAAGAACCTCAATTTTTTCATGTATTTAAAGTAGTAGAAATGCTTTCCCAAAAATTCCTATGTTATTTTTGACTGTTTTTAGTGCTAGTAGTGTGCTGCTGGTATTGGATTTTCTTTGTATGTTACAGCCATACCAGCGTGCACCTTTTCTGCTAAATTTAAAGAACAAAACACCGTGTTGATGTGAAGGGCCAGGTATTCGATTTTGGCCAACAACTATCTCTCGTAAGAGAGAATATAAGATGGGCCAATTGTGGGTCTTCCGCGTGGACAATGACCGAACAACACAGCATTGATCTAATGGACGGTCGTAAGAACATTTCCAACGTCTTTGCAGTGCTCATCAGTCTAGACCTGAACCGAATCGACAGATTATTGGAGCAGTGGAAAACTCAATGTACACCTCGTGACAGCCCATAAATCCTGAAGATCTGTAGAAACTGTATAGGGGTGAGCCAAAATCCCTGCTGCACGTGTGCACAACCATGGCAAGAACTCAGGACGTTTTGAAGTTCACCAAAGACCATCTGGATGATCCAGAAGAGGCCGGAGGAGGTCTTGTGGTCAGATGAGACCAAAATAGAACATTTCGGTATCAACTCCACTGGACGTGTTTGGAGGGTGAAGACGGTTGATCCCAACCCCAAGAACAATGTCACAGCCGTGATTCTTTGGAATCGAAACATTATACTTGGGGGGGGGGTGGGGCATTTCTGCAAAGAGGACAGACCGCCAACACCGTGTTGATGGATAGGGCCAGGTATTACGAGATTTTGGCCAACAACTTCTCTCAGTAAGAGAATATAAGATGGGCCAATTGCTGGGTCTTCCAGCGGGACAATGACCCGAACAACACAGCCAGGGGATCTAAGGAGCGGCTCCGTAAGAAACATTTCAAGGTCTTGCAGTGGCCTCATCAGTCTACAGACCTGAACCCGATCGAAGATCTTTGGAGGCAGTGGAAACTCAATGTAGCCCAGTGACAGCCCCGAAACCTGTAAGATCTGTAGAAGATCTGTATAGAGGAGTGAGCCAAAATCCCTGCTGCAGTGTGTGCAAACCTGGTCAAGAACTACAGGAAACCTTTAACATTTGTAATTGCAAACAAAGGTTCCTGTACCAAATATTGAGTTCTGTTTTTCTCATGTGTCAAATACTTATTTCAAGCAATAAAATGCAAATTGAGTATTTCTAAATCAATGTCAATTTCTGGATTTTTTTCAGATTCTGTCTCTCACAGTTGAAGTGAACCTACGATAAAAATTACAGATCTCTCGATTATTTTTAGGTGGGAAAACCTGCAAAATTGCCAGTGTATCAAATACTAATTTTCTCCACTGTAGATAGATAGATAGATATGGGATAGATAGATAGATAGATAGATAGATAGATAGATAGATAGATAGATAGATAGGCAGGCAGACAGACAGAGAGAGAGGGAGGCAGACAGACAGACAGACAGATAGATAGATGAATAAATAGATAATAGATAGATGGATAGATAGATAGATAGATAGATAGATAGATAGATAGATATGAGATAGATGAATAAATAGATAATAGACAGATAGATAGAAATGAGATAGATAGATAGATAGATAGATAGATAGATAATAGATAGATAGATAGATATGAGATAGATAGATAGATAGATAGATAGAAAAGATAGATAGAAAATGGGATAGATAGATAAACTTTAACTTGTAATTGAACAAGTTACTGTACAAATATGAGTTCTGTTATTTTTCAGTGAGAATACTATTAAAGAATAAATGCAAATTGAGTATTTCTAAATCAATGTAATTTCTGGATTATTCAGATTCTGTCCTCACAGTTGAATGAACCTACGATAAAATTCAGATATTCATTATTTAGGTGGGAAAACCTGCAAAATTGCCAGTGTATCAAATACTTATTTTCTCCACTGTAGATAGATAGATAGATATGGGATAGATAGATAGATAGACAGACAGACAGACATACAGGGAGGCAGACAGACAGAGCGGGAGTGAGGCAGACAGACAGACAGACAGACAGACAGAAGAAGAGAGAATAAATAAAAGTAAAGACAGATAGATAGAAATGATAATAGATAGATAATAGATAGATAGATAGATAGATAGATATGAGATAGATAGATATGAGATAGATAGATAGATAGATGGATAGATAGATAGATATGAGATAGATGGACAGATCTGAGCTAGATAGATATGAGATAGATAGATAGATGGATGATAGATAGATATGAGATAGATATAGAGGATAGAGGATAGAATAGATAGATATGGATAGATATAGAATATGAATAGATAGATAGATAGATAGATAGATAATAGATAGATAGATTGAGATAGATAGTAGATATGAGATAGATATGAGATAGAAAGATAGAGATAGATAGATAGATAGATAGATAGATAGATAGATAGATAGATAGATAGATAGATAGAGATAGATAGATATAAATAGATATGAGATAGATAGATATGAGATAGATAGATAGATAGATAGAGAGATAGATAGATAGATATGAGATAGATATGAGATAGATATAGATAGATAGATAGATAGATAGATATGAGATAGATAGATAGATATAAGATAGATATGAGATAGATAGATAGATAGATAGATAGATAGATAGATATAGATAGATAGATAGATAGATAGATAGATATAGAGATAAATAGATAGATAGATAGATAGATAGAGGACTGAAATCAATTAAAAACCAAAAGCATTCTATTTGAGCTTTAGTCACTAAAATTTTACTTTACAGAGCTCCATGAGATAATTAGAAATCTGCATGTAAAATATTAATTTCCCAGACAGGCCTGATTTACGCCCGCTCCGTATTAGCAGTGATCACATTAGGAATAAGTGCTCACTCTTCTCTCCATGATAAATATTGTCGCACATACCTCACTCTCCCCTCTGAACCGTAATCATTTCCCATTTCCAATCACTCCTACAATAAGAACTTATTTATTATTTGTGCCGAGGCTTCGGGGCATATTTTATAGAGGAGAATTTTACCATTAATCCCTCTACTAATGAAATAAAAAGTAGAAGGTTTAAAGAGCAATTGTGGGAGGAAAAGAAATGAATTAATTGCTACTGCAAACAAAAGGAAAAGTCCTGCCTACTGCAAATACTGCAAAAACTGGCCCACCAAGATGTGTGAGAAAGATAGATATAAGCTAGATAGATAGATAGATAGATAGATAGATAGATAGATAGATAGATAGATAGATAGATAGATAGATAGATAGATATAGATATGAGATAGATAAATAGATGGATAGATAGATAGATAGATAGATAGATAGAGAGACAGACAGACAGACAGACAGACAGACAGATAGATAGATAGATAGATAGATAGATAGATAGATATGAGATAGATAGATAGATAGATAGATAGATAATAGATAGATAGATAGATAGATAGATAGATAGAGAGAGAGCCAGACAGACAGACAGACAGACAGACAGATAGATAGACAGATAGATAGATCGATAGATAGATGATAGATGGATAGATAGATGATAGACAGACAGATAGATAGATGTAATAGAAACACACAAATAAGAGATAGCTAGACAGACAATAACTCCAGCATCTTACAGAATAAGGGACACAGCGCTGGAAACAGCATGTCTGACACTAGCTTGTGCTGTCCTCAGCAAGGGGGGGGGGGGGGGCATAACCTATGTGACAAGTTTCCTATAAAGCTTTTGGTTTTGCCTCTGAAGACTTTCAATATAAGAAAAGAAGCAGGGGTGTGCACTGAGTACAGCCAAGGGTCCTGGGGCTTTTAGTTTTACAGGGCAAAAGGAAATAGCTTTTATACAGGAAATGCTGCTACTCAGCTGCAGAGTAAAGGGGGCTACATAAAGCACAGATAATGCACCAACCAACATGAACATTTTCACATCTAAGAATTAGGCAAACCATTTGAGATTGTTTTCCCTTTAACAGTTTAGTAGACAACCTCTTTCATACACTGATAGAATTTTTATGGATTATTTAGATCAGAGGTCTCAAACTGCTATTGGGAAACTACAACTCCCATCATGCCCACTGTTACAGATTACATAAATGCATGATAGGAGTTGTAGTTTCCCAACAGCTGGAGGGCCGCAGTTTGAGACCCCTGATTTAGATAGAACTCCCATAATAGAAATTCCATTGAGAACCCATAACTGCATCCATAAAAATCTTTGGGATCATAAGACTGAAATGTACAAAGGATATGGAATCCATGAGGAGCAATGGTGACATTTTCTATTGAATGATGTAATATGGAGACATTCCCAGCGCTCTCTCTACACACGGTGCCGGATGGAGCCTGCCCCAATTGCTTCCAGTCGGATTCTCGAAATCTAACATTGCACTAACTCTGTTGTAGCTAAGGAACATGTTTGATAGTAAGGCTCTAAGGTTAACAGCAGGAATAGAGGTTCTGGTATTAAAGGGAACCTGTCACACAGGTTATAACCCCCTTGCTGAGGACAGCCCAAGCTAGTGACAGACATGAGGTTTCCAGCACCGTGTCCGTTATTCCATATGAAATTGGAGGAACCATTACATGACGGATACGTAATATGGCCATGTGCATGAGGCCTAAGTCAGCACCTTGGTCCTGTATATGTCTGGGGTAACATTGATGTTTTTGTGTTTCCTTTTTGGCACAACATTTTACATGAAAATAGTAAACACATTAACTTTGATGAATCTTTTTTGGAGGCAGATTTGTTTGTAAATGGTTAAACTTCTGATTAAGATGTATTTTTATGTATCAGTTATAAAAAAAATAAGAAAAAAATATCCCAAATGCAAAAACACTACTCTAGCCTAACGTCTACAATAAGCTGCCCCCGGACTCGCCGCCTTGCTCTGCCATCAGACTTGGAAGCAGCCAGAGACAAGTGAATCACAGAGGCCCTGGTCTAAATGTGGCTCAGTTTGTCCACACGGTCCTGGGACCTGCTGGAAATGAAATAAAGATCGGCCTAATTTGACGTGAATCCTCCAGGGGCTGAAGCCACAGCTGCCTGACCAGGTACCAAGCAGGAAAGAGTTGTAGGCACAAGTGACGACTCTATTACTGCGAGTCAACATGACAATTATGTTGTAGCATATGTGATATTATATTCCTAATCCTAAAGCAAACACCCCCGTCACAAAAACATTGAGAACTCTTGTCTAAAATCCAAAAGTCAACAGTGAAGCTCGTCAGTCATTGTTTTTGCAGTCATCTGTGTTTGGCGTAAGTGGGGGGTTAGGGTAAAGGTTAAGGGGTGCAGAGCTAGCAGTGTCACATGGGTCCTGGCTCAAAGACCCTTTAGTTACATAACAAGACATCAGTATTACTTAGGAAGGTTACAAATGTTAGGAATTCCCCTGGCGTTTCATCCTCTGCTGCTTTTTAGGTCAGCAGGAGTTTCTGTGTTATGTCCGTCTTGTTGTCTGTGTTTGTTTGTTATGGTTGCATGGCAACTGTTCAGGAGCTTAGTATACTCTATAAAGATCAGCTGAAAGTGGTAGTCTGTGCAGTGTGTAGAAGTTTGGATCTTAACTAGCTGTGTTGTGTTGGTTGTTCTGTCTTGTCTATTGACAGTTCAGTAGTGTGAGGCTGAAGCAACTGGTTTCTTGTCTCAGTCCTGTTTGGCGTAGTCTTGGACTTTGTAGTTTTTGATTTGGTGTTGGTCTAGTTTCTGTTGGAGATGCTGGGTCCTAAAACCACTTTCTGTATCAGGGTCAGTTGTAGCTAATGAACATGTTTGAGAGCAAGGCTCTAAGTTTAACAGCAAGAATAGAGGTCTGGTATTAAAGAGAACCTGTCACATAGGTTATGCCCCCCATGCTGAGGACAGCACAAGCTAGTGACAGACCTGCTGTTTCCAGCGCTGTGTCCCTTATTCTGTAAGATGCTGACGTCTTAGAGCATTTAATGCTCAAATCTGAAGTTTTCAGCCAGAAAAGAGTCATGAAAAGAGTCAGTTTTTTTCATACCCCACCCACCTGAGGCTAACCCCGCCCACTTCAACTGATAAACCTATTACTTAGAATAGGTGGAAACATGTGAATACCTGTCAGGTGGGCGTGGCTAACAACTGCTCATGAATAAGCTGGACTCTATTCTGGTTGCAAACTGACCATTTGAGCGCTAAATGCTCTGAAACTTCTGTATCTTACAGAATAAGGGACACAGGGCTGGAAACAGCAGGTCTGACACTGGCTTGTACTGCCCTCAGCAAGGGGGGGCATAACCTATGTGACAGATTCCCTTTAACGGTAACTATAGGTGAGTTTTTTGAGGAATAGGTTTGTGGACAGTTTGCTAAGAACAGTTATCACAATTACTCTCCCATTCCTGTAGTGGACATGCAGGAATCTCCCCCATATTGTGCACCTATCTTCATCCACTTGCTGTCTGTTGACGAATCATCTAGTCTTTTTTCTGATATGCTTTGCATTGCTATTTCATGTGGCTGCTGGTACTTTTACGTGTTGCTCTTGGTTGTTGGGGGCTCTCCAGCATAGTTACAAGGAAGTTTCATAAGTTGCAACATGACTGGTGATGGCAACTGCTCCTTTTGGCTTGTTTCCTTTCCACTGCAGCCAATCCATTGCTCCATACATGTGCCGACTTGAAAAGACCATTCTTTTATGCCAGTGCTTGAGCCCTGTTGTGGTTCCTAGCATTCCTGATATTTCATTGTATTGATTGTCGGTACCCAACCTCAGCTTTATCTTTTACCTTTGCCGTAGGTCTGCGACCTGCCCTGACCTTTGGTGTCATCTCTACAAAACATCTCTGCCTACCTGGACTTTTAGCCTTTCTTACTGTGCCTCCTTTGGTACTGTGCCCGGTTGTTAGCTGTCTCCATGGGTGACTGCATGGCAGGTAGTGTCCTGGGAGTCCCTTGTAGGGAGTCCAGATTCCCGTAAAGCCGCTGACCCTTCTCAGGACGCAGTAAGTTTTCGACCAAAAGACACAGCCCCATTTTTCAAATCCCACATACCGTATATACTCGAGTATAAGCCGACCCGAGTAAAAGCCGACCCGAGTATAAGCCGACCCGAGTATAAGCCGGGGCACCTACTTTTGCCACAAAAAACTAGGAAAGCTTATTGACTCGAGTATCAGCCTAGGGTGGAAAATGCAGCGGCTACTGATGAATTTAAAAAATAAAAAATGGATAACAATAAAATTACATAGGCAGGTATAGACAGTTTAATATCCCCCATAGGCAGTTATAGGCAGGTATATGTCCTCCATAGGCAGGTATAGGCAGTTTAATGTCCCCCATAGGCAGTTATATGTCCCCCATAGGCAGTTATAGGCAGGTAGATGTCCCCCATAGGCAGTTATAGGCAGGTATATGTCCTTATCGGCAGGAATAGGCAGGTTATAGGCAGGTATATGTCCCCATAGGCAGGAATAGGCAGGTTATAGGCAGGTATATGTCCTTATAGGTAGGTTATAGGCAGGTATATGTCCCCATAGGCAGGAATAGGCAGGTATATGTCCTTATAGGTAGGTTATAGGCAGGTATATGTCCCCATAGGCAGGTTATAGGCAGGTATATGTCCTTATAGGTAGGTTATAGGCAGGTATATGTCCCCATAGGCAGGAATAGGCAGGTTATAGGCAGGTATATGTCCTTATAGGTAGGTTATAGGCAGGTATATGTCCCCATAGGCAGGAATAGGCAGGTTATAGGCAGGTATATGTCCCCATAGGCAGGAATAGGCAGGTTATAGGCAGGTATATGTCCTTATAGGTAGGTTATAGGCAGGTATATGTCCTTCTAGGTAGGTTATAGGCAGGTATATGTCCCCATAGGCAGGAATAGGCAGGTATATGTCCTTCTAGGTAGGGTATAGGCAGGTATATGTCCTTCTAGGTAGGGTATAGGCAGGTACATGTCCCCTATATGCAGGTATAGGCAGGGTATAGGCAGATATATTTCCCTAAAGGCAGGTATAGGCAGGGTCAAGGCAGGTTATAAAAAAACAAAAACAAAGACAAACACTTACCTGACTCCCTCGCCGCTCCGCCTCCTCGCTGTCCGGCGCTCTCCTCCGTCTTCCCGGCACAGGCGGTTGATGTCATCAGGCCGCGCACGCAGCGTGATGACACACGCTGCCTGTGCCGGAAACTGCTTGCGGCCATCCGGAGTCCACTGCGGAGCACGGAGCGCTCGCTCTCTGCACCGCAGTGTTATCTATTCACCTTCTTGCCCTCCGGAGGAGTCACATACACGGAAAGAGATCGCAGACATCGCACGGGCCACGGCATTGCCCGTCACTGTCAGCTTATCCGGGATTCTGCTATATGCGCGTCCTGAGGAGTCGCATGTAGCAGAAATCTCCCTGCCGGCACACGGGCTATCGCAGCACCCGAGCGCTGACAGTGACTCGAGTATACATTTTTTGTGCTGAAAAACTCGGCTTATACTCGAGTATATACGGTACGTCAATTTATGTTGGAATAACTTTTTTTTAAATACTTTTACCTCTCCATGTGGTTCAGAGATTGTTTTCTTGTGACACATTGTGCTTTAGGTTAGTAAGAATTTTTTGTCCATACATTAATTCTTTATTTGTGAAAAATATCAAAATATTTGGAAAATTTGGAAAAATCAGCAATTTTCAAAGTTTAAATATTTCTCCATCTAAGCCAGATAGTTATGCCACACAAATTGTTTGTAACTAGCATCTACCATATGTCTACTGTACGTTGGCATAATTTTTAAATGTCTTTTTATTTATTTTTATTTTTTTTACAACAGTAGGGAACTTAGAAATTTCATAACAATGTTTCACATTTTCAAGAAAATTTGTAACACAAATTTTTTGTGGACCAGTCCAGTACTGACATGATTTTGAGGGGCCTGTATGTCAGATACCCGCATAAATGACTTCATCTAAGAAACTGCACTCCTTAAAGTGTTTAAAAACGTGTTTAAGAAGTTTGTTAACCCTCTAGGTGTTTCACAGATATTACAGCAAAGTGGAGGTGAAATTTCAATATTTTCTAACCATTTAGATGCTTCGGTTGTATTGACCACAGCATCTAAGTGGTCAAATGGCCAGCGTTTGTGTCTGCTGTCATTAACTTGGAACTTTTTGGATATCTGTGGAACTTTTTTTATATCTATTTATTTGATGTATTTCTGGGTAGTGGTAGTTTGCACTTTTGAGCACTTTTCATTGGGTCCTGTTTTGTGTCTGTATTATTGTATATGGTTTGTGTATCTTGTTAGAATATGCAAAAGTATGTCCTCGGCACTCGTGGTCTACCAATGGGTGCAAGCCAAAATGACAGAGTAGTAGAAGAGAAGTACTGTAGGCTGCACTCCAAAGTTATTTTCAAACTTGTATCAAAATTTTATTATTCCAAATGACAACATCATATAAAAAGCCAACTTCATATTAGAAATTCATTTTCGTACATTATACGGATTCTAATAACAGGCGTTTCGGTCTAGACAAGACCTTTTACAATAGAATCATCTTTTATATATTATTCATTATTTCTTGTATAAATCATTCTATTGGACCATTCCACGTGTACAATAGCATTTGAAGTCAGTGGTGTATCTTGTTAGGGCTAGTTAGGCAGTTTAGGTTCCTGTTTGGGGGCGCCCTTATCGGGGCGATCTACCCATTTTGTATAGGCAGCTTTAGTCTGTTTAGGGATATGCATAGTGTATTTTATATTTCAATATTTAAAATAAAAGTTACATTTTAATTGTTTCCTAGGTTTATACATTTCTGTAGTTTTGTTGCTGTCATTAACAGTCAGCAAATGGAACGGATGTGGAGTGGATGCAGTCTATGAGTAATGTCAAGTGTCGGTTAAGGGTTAATTTCCTTTGCGGGGTTGATTTTCTTGCAGATTTAATGCAGATTTTTCTCATGGCACATACATGGGATTTGGTAAAATCTCATCCACTTAAATGGAACTGTAATTTCCCACATATAAGCCCACAGTGTAACTGTTCCATAGGAATATAGCCCTATAGGGATACCAGGGCATCAAAATGGGCCATGGAAGAATTGTTCCACAGCAAGGTCCTCCAGCCTGACCCTCATCACCTACATCAGGGGTCTCAAACTGCGGCCCTCCAGCTGTTGGGAGACTACAACTCCCATCATGCCCACTGTTATTGCTTATATAAATGCATGATGGGAGTTGTAGTTTCCCAACAGCTGGAGAGACGCAGTTTGAAACACTTGACCTACATCGATCACTTGCAAAAATAGATCCAATACTGAAACGTTTGGCCATTCCAGGGCTACATCAATTACATTGCAGAAGCAACATCCAAATTACATCCAGCATATGACTTAAAACTCTTCTTCTTAAGATGAAAAAGATCGCCGCTAAGGCTGACATGGAAGAGCTGACACAGACGACTTGTTAAAGTACATGGGTCTGGGGGCGCATCTGAGGAGAGCGAGATGAGCGAGAACATGGAACGGGCTTCCAATTCTTAGAAAGTTGCAATGATTGAATTGTGACACATTGATTGAATTGACCGAATTCTCAGTAGACTCGTGCATGAAAAATGAATGCTTGCAAGAATTTTGAGAAAGCTGGAAGGGATACATAGTAATTTGATAGGAGACATAAGAAAAAGAGAAGAGTCAAAGATATCATCTATTCAGCCTGGAAGGAAGCTATGATGATGGAAGTGATGACAGCCATGGTGATGCATAAAGTACCAGGAGCATTCCACTCGTGCACACCAATTTTACTTACATTTATTCATCCTCATCTAATAATGATACTTCCTGTTCTTGTAGCTATGGAAAGTATATGGAGGAGAAGGTAGAATAAGATATATACAAGTACCAAGCCTGGAATTCTTCACTGATAAATGAAGGCAAGAAGACAATGAAGGAAAATTGTCATCATTCCGAAACCACAGAGGACAGGAACAGTCAATTCTAGATGCATGTAAGGCTCAGCTCAAGTTTACATCTTAATGGGTTGTTCTCACCATGCTCTTTTACAGAGCCTAATTTTCACATCCAGCTTCAGGCCCCCGCTTTCTGTCCAGGCTGTGGACAGTTCTATAGCTTCAGGCTCCCATTTCCTGTTCAGATTGGGGACAGTTGTATAGCTTCAGGCTCCCACTTCCTGTTCAGGCTTTGAGCAGTTCTCTATATTCATGCTCCCACTTCCTGTTCAGGCTGTGAGTGGTTCTATAGATTCAGGCGCCCACTTCCTGTTCAGACTGTGGGTGGTTCTATAGCTTCAGACTAACACTTTCTGTTCAGGCTGTGGACAGGTCTATAGCAGTAACTGACATTTTAGCTCTGCAATTCCTAGTTACACAGTTAGTACAGTTGTAAAAAGACATATTTCCATCAAGTTCAACCACAGGTGGGGAAAGATGTGGATGAAGGGAGGAAAGAGGAAATTTGTAAGCTTTGTTTTCCCTCCTGATGAAGATTTTGCAACTCATAGGGCATGAATCAATCTGCTATAAAGGAATATTTCATTCCTGATCCCAAACAATGTATTTGGTAATAGTCTTTATTTTCCTTTCCCTAAATGTTTAAAACTAACTATTGTGATGAGAATACCCCTTTAAGTTTGGCTTAGACAGAATAGTAGGACACAAGGCTACAGAGCTGCAAAGGATTAAAGTTTGTCAGTAAAAAAGAGAAATATGCAGTTGATAAGACACAGTAGGAAGTGACATCACCATTCCAGCCAATGCTAGAACAGAGAGGTGGTCGACAGCCTAGGAGGTCTTCTCTACACAAGCAGGTGATAATAACTGTTCTTACTATGAAAGGAAGCAAAATCAGAACAACAATGTATTTGGTAATAGTCTTTATTTTACTTTCTCTACATGCTTAAAGCTAATTATTGTGATGAGAATACCCCTTTAAGTTTGGCTTAGACATTGGAAAACATTCCCAATGTGTACCCAACATGAGTTATATGTATTGGTCAGTTGTATAGTATGCCAAGATTTTATTTGAGATACTTTTGGTTAGTATACATAGCAATAACTTCTTTTCGAGGTGGTGAAAAAGATACTCAGTTCTGCTCTCTCTGTAATCTTCAAAAAGACAACCAATGTCATGAATATCCAACATGAGTTTTGTTGGCCAGATTTACAATATGCCAAGAGTCTTTTAGCACATGTACTTCCGGTTGGTAAAAAACTGTGATAACTTCTTTTTTGGACTGTAGAGAAGTGTAGTGTAGTGCTCAAAAGAAATAAGTGGTGGCTCCTCTGGGTCAGCCACGAGCTTTGGTATAGAATCGGGAGTCACCTGATTTTTACCCTACAACTCCTTGTGCAAGGTATCTGGACTTTGCTGTAGATAGGGGAGGTGCACAGCAGGTGGCAAGTGTTTGACCTCAGCTGGCCATTAGTTGTACTTGGAGCTTCCATTAAAATCAATGGGAGACTTCTGACCACCTCTCCATGGCCCTTCTTCAAGATAGGTGTGGGTCCCAGAGGTAATAACTAGAGATGGGCGAATCGATTCTAACGAAGTGGAATTCGTTTAGAATTTCAGGATATAAACTTAGGTTCGGAACGAAGTCGAACATTGGGTACTTCGAGTGAACCAAGTGTGCATTTGATTGATAAAATGACTGCGAGCACATGGCGCTAACATGGGCAAAGCACCTCTGGGAGGAAGAAGGGCATAGCCAGCATGACATGTGCAGAGGTGAAGCCAATCAGAGACCGCGGGATCTGTGATGTCACCGGCACTTTATAAGTCCGGGCGTTGATGCTGGGACCATACCGCTCTCACTATGCACTGAAAGGGAAGGTGCAGCTGCGGGTGATAGCGCTTTTCTGAAGAACAGATTTTTTTACAACAGCGATTTTTGTGGGTGTCTCAGCTTGTCTCAGAGACCTGTTCTCTGAATTTGTCTATTTCTGATTTTTTGGTATTGGATCTGAAATCCAGTGGTGCGTCCACAGCAGGCGCATAAACAATCAATATCCAAGTGGGGATCTAAGCGCAGTTCCTGTTTGTATCTTTAAAGAAAACAGGTTTTTACAATAAAAATACCACTTCATTTTTGCTGCTGCATTCTAATGCGCATTTACATCCAGGGGTTAATTAAGCTTTGTTATGCTGTTGCCTGACAAAAATAAACCGCTTTTTCAAACGCCAAATATTTATATTTTTTTTGGTAGCCTAATACACAAGCAAAGGTTAATTACATTTTTATTCTCTTGTGTGTGCGTAGAAATACAACCATTGTAACACGCTACAAGCTACTAGTTTGTGGTGGCTCAATTCTATTGCGCAATTACATCCAGGGTTAATTAAGCTTTGTTTTGCTGCAGTGCTGACAAAAATAAACCGTCTTTTTTCAAACGCAAATATTATATATATTTTTTTGGTAGCCTACATTCACAAGCAAAGGTAATTACAATTTTTATCTCTTGTTTGTGTGGCTAGAAAATACCCATTGAAACACGCTACAAAGCTACAAGTTTTTTGTGGCTCAATTCTATTGCGCAATTAAAATCCAGGGTATTAATTAAGCGTGTTTTGCTGGGGTGCTGACAAAAATAAACCGTCTATTCAACGCCAAATATATATATTTTTTTTTTGTAGCCTAATTCACAAGCAAATGTAATTACAATTTGATCCTCTTGTTGTGTTGCTAAGAAAATTACGCAATTGTAACACGTCTACAGACAGCTACTATTGTGGTGCTCAATTCTATTAGCAGCAATTTTACTCCAGGTGTTAATAAGCTTGTTTTGCTGGTGTGCTGACAAAAATTAAACCGTCTTTACCAACGCCCAAATATATATTTTTTTTTTGGTAGCCTAATTCACAAGCAAAGGTAATTACAAGTTTATATCTCTTGTTATGATGGCGTAAGAAAATACGCCATTGTAACCACGCTACAAAGCTACTAGTTTGTGGTGCTCCAAATCTAATCGCAATATTAACATCCAGGGTTAATTAAGCTTGTTTTGCTGCTGTGCTGACAAAAATAAACCGTCTTTTTTCAACCGGCAAATATATAAATTTTTTTCGTAGCCTAATTCACAAGCAAAAGGTTAATTACAATATTTATCTCTTTGATGTGTTGCGTAGAAAATTACGCCATTGTAATAACCGCTACAAGAAGCTACTATTTGTAGTGGCGTCAATTTCTATTGCGCTACTTACATCCAGGGTTTATTAAGCGTTGTTTTGGCTGCTGTGCTGGACAAAAATAAAACCGTCTTTTTCAACGCCAAATATATATATTTTTTTTTTGGTAGCCTAATTCACAATCAAAAGTTAATAACAATTTTAATCTCTTGTTGTGTGGCCCGAGAAAAAACACCATTGTAACACTGCTACAAAGCCAACTAGTTTTGTGTGGCTCAATTCTATTGGCGCAATTACACATCCAGGGTGTATTAAGCGTTGTTTTGGCCTGCTGTTCTGACGAAAAATAAACCGTCTTTTCCACACCGAAATAAATACATATTTCTTGTAGCATAATTCCACTCACAAGCGAAGAAGGTTTAATTAAGCCTGTTTGTGCTTTTACAATATAAAAAACACAGTCTTGTAAAACGACACATACACAGTAAATTTTTTCCTAGGCCATTGTTGAAGCCCAATTTATAATCCAAGGGTTACCCAAGCGATGTTACTACTGGGCTTTCATTTGGAGTCAAAAACAGGTGGTATATTTATATAACAGATACGCTCATCCAACAGGTCTGTACCATTTTAGAACAAACAGTATGTCAGACAGATGAGGTGGCAGGCTCCTGTCAACTGCGAGTGCAGTGGCACAACATTACTGAAACGCTAGGCCCAGGTTCGCAGCACAGCAAGGGGAACGTGCGCAGCAGTGGTCACTCTGTGAGTTCCACAACTGCCGCTGTCATCTAGCGGCCGTGTGTTGTTCATAGCAACCCAAGGTTTTCTTGAATTGGTTGAACTAGGTCATCTCTTTCTCCCAGATGACCTCTACAACCCCAGCCAAGAGTCGGTGGGAACCTCAGACACAACACTAGTTGGCAATGGCCCCCGGGAGCGGTCAGCTGCCCTCACCTGGTCCTCAGCCCGCTCCTCGTCCCAGTCCAATCCCTCACCAGGGATCTACTATTGGTCTGGGCTCAGCGCCACTATATAGCGAGTATTCACACATTGAGGAGGGCAGTCAGCAGCTACGTGGCAGCGAAGAAATGGGGCCAATAACCCCACTTCTTGCAGTAAGGCGCAAAGTATAGATGTGGAGAGTGGCAATGGGAGTTCATGTGTGAAGAGTCAGCCACGCTTACCAAGACCGTTGATGAGGACAGTATTGACGGATGGCAACCCAAATTAGATGATGATGTAGCCGACCCGCACTAGGGAGCCGGTGAGGAGCAAAGGGCCTTCATCTCGTCAGGGAGAAGAGGGCGTCAGCTTGCCGTCAGGCAGCGGCGCAGCCAGCAATTGGGTTGTGTGGCGAGAGTCAGCATGGTAAGCAGCATGTGAGTTCTGGAGCCAAGCGGCCACGGGGTAAAAACCCCTTCGCAGCGTCCCAGAACCTGTAGCGGCACAGGGGCTCAGCGAGGCAGCCGGCGGCCAGTAGTCACACAGTGCGTAGCGTTTGGCGGTAAAACAGCTACACGCGGTGTGGCAGTTCTTTGCTAAGACACCGGAGGAGCCGAATAGGGGTATAAGAAGAATCTGTGGGGCAGAAAGTGAAGCGTGGCCAGGGAGCGTACCGTTGGCACAACGCCCTGCCTTCAACTACAATGCACAGCGTCACCATCCGGTGCCTGGTGAGAAACGTGGCTCACATGTGGTGTCCATCCTGCCGATTGCAGCTTCAGCAGCGTCCAGTGGCACCAATGCCATTTCAGCCAGTCAAAGGCTCCACCACCTCTGCATAAGGCCAGCTGTTTCTCTTTGACATCCTCCCTCCCGTCTCAGAAGCCCTTCTCCTAGCTACTCATGGCGCCAGCAGCTTCCCGTACAGAAGAGGCATTGTTAAAGAGACGCTAACATTAAGCGTCCAACATCCTAAGGTGCACAGCTGACCTGCTCCTGGTCCAAGTTGTTGGTACTGCAGTACCCTCCCTTTTCAAAATGGTGGAACTCTTCACCATTCAGAGAACTAATGGCTTGTGCCGAGCCGAGATGGAGATTTCCAAGCTGTAATTTCTTTTCAAAAAGTGCAGTACCAGCACTTCATAAATAGTAGAACAGAAAGTGGGTCAGTCCTTGAGCTTATCGGTTTTGTTCCAAGGATACACGCAGCGCGGACGACTGAGCTGTAACTAACGGACAGGGTGCCAGTACATGTCCTTTACGGCCCCACCTGTGAATAGCTTCCTGCCAGGCACACCAACAACTTGGACAGGAGTACGCCCGCTTTCTCCTCCACTGTTGTCAAACGAGCTGCTCCTCGCCAATCGTCCGCCACTACCTCCTCCAACCACCAACACCATCTCACCATCCACAATTACTGCACCATCATACCACATGTGTAGCGGCACAGGGTGTCACGCAGTTCTAGCACCTAGCTTGCCGTCGGCGAACGAATCACAGAGGGGAGGAACTCGCTCCGCTCATAGCAAGCAAGAAATCGATGGAGTCTTACTCCCGGCGCCAACTGCAAATCGAACATGTGACGGACAATGGGAGAACATGGTGTCCGCGCTGCACCGAGGAGAGATGGTCATGCGCCCCTGCAGGCGCACAGTGTTCAAGTCTGGTTGTAAAAAGTTTCCCTGAAGTCTTCCACCGTCTTCCAGAACATTCTGAAAATGGCCCGGAACTTGCATGCACTTTATCCATTCTTGACAAAGCACAGAACACCCTCTCGAGTTCAGCGGCAAACGGCCTCCCCCAACACCTCTGATATGCGATGTTTCCACCCGCTGGAATTCCAGCCTCAACAGTTGGGACCGACCTGTAAAGAACAGAGAAAGGCCATTAACATTTTTTGATGATTCCAAGGGCAGACAGAAGTACTCCCTGTGTAACTTCTGATGTCACCAGTGGCAGCTCATGCGTACCCGCCGTTTGTTGAGTGCATTCGAGGAGGCCACGTTATTGTCAGTCGCCAGGACTACGGGATGAAAACGTCATCCACTGCTTCATGTCCTGAACAGATGCTGAAAAATATCGTCTGGCAGTGGTACTGGAGATGTGGCGACTACATCTCCGTGGTCCACATGAGTCCGGTGGGGACTGAAATGGAGGAGGAGGAGGAGGAGACCAATTGGAGCAAAGCATGTCTGGTGTAAATGAGTGGAATTTTCTACCCTTGTGAACAAGAGAGGAGAAGTCAGGAGCATCAGCTGGAAGGAGTGGAATGGAGATTTGAGAAGACGAGGCAGATGACCCCAAGCACCGTGGCAGTAACAGTGGAAATTGGAGGCCAGGCGCCCTCGGAGTCACTTGTGCAGATGACCCGCAGCATGCTTTATTTGCCTGGCTATCGGAACAGCCGAATATCACATCCGGCAGAGGGATGAACTTCTGGCTCTCCACCCTATGGACACCGCTACCCGGTCCAAAATGGTAGCCTTTTTCACCAGCTATTTAGAGGGAAGACAAAACTCAAATAACTATAGGGAAATCCTCCCGTAATCCAGATGCCGCTGCCTATGTCGGCATCGTCCCTCCTCTGACGCAGGTCTGACCGGGTGGGTTCCTCAGTGCTCACGTACTACTGCCGCGGCTGCTGGGGAGGGGGTGTAGTGAGCAGTACCGCTCATCCGCATAACCTAAGTCTGGAGTCACTAATGAGCCAGCTTCCTTCACCCGCTAGTGAGAAGGCATCCCACCAGCACAGCAGCACAGGACATGGAGCATTCCTGAACCAACAGTTGTGGCCTACTTGACAGCACTCTGCCACCCCCAGTTAGAAGATCCGCTGGACTACTGGCAGCCAAACTGGATGTGTGCGCAACTTGCCCGATTTGCAGTGGAGAAGCTGTCGCTGCCGGCCAGTATGTGGCATCAGAGCGGGTGTTCATGCTGCGGGGGCCATCCTTACCCCAAGGAGAAACCCGCTTTTCCACGGGAAATGTTGAACTACTTGACCTTTTGTCAAGATGAATCAGGCCGTGGATCGGCCATGATTCCACACACCAAAAAGCCTTAGGCGTCAGTCTGGTGGATCAAACTACCTCCTCAGCCACTATTCTTGATGCCCGCACCACCGCCTGATGCCACACATCGCTGATAGTTTCTCGCATCTGCCTACCAACCGTCTTACCAGGACTGGTATTGCCACCCACACTCAACACTCAGTCATTGTGCCACTCTATGTGCTCATGCTTCTGCTGCTCGCTGTTGCTGTTGCCGTGACAGCCACACTGTTTCATTGGTGCCACTCTGCGTCCTGGTTACTGTTTGCCACCTCATAATGTCATTGTGCACTCTCTGACCTCATGTTGCTTGCTCCCAGTCATCACCCTCCACGTCTCCTGTCATTGTGCCACTGCCTGAACTCAAAGCCTGCTGCCGTCCGTGACCTCCGCTCTCAGTCCATTGTGCCGCACTGTGCCAATACTATTTTATGACCACCTGCAGAATGTCATTTGTGCCACTCTCTGACCTCATGCTGCGTGCTGTGACTCCTTGTCTGTCCACCACAACACTGGTGACATTGTGCCACAGTCTGACCTCATGCTGCTAGCGTGGCTGCTGCCTTTGCCCCTCCACCTGTGGCCTACTCCTGGTTTTGCCACCCTCCACAGAATTTGTCATTGTGCCACTGTCTGCCGCATGCATGCTGAATGTGGCTGCTGCGTTGCCCTCCACACTGTGTCCATTGTGCCACAGTCTGAACCTTATGCTCTGCTTGTTGCTCCTGCCGTGCCTCCTCACCAGTGTCATTGACCACTCTTTGGCCTACTCCTTTTTGCCCAGCTCCAGAATTGTCAGTGTTGGTGCCACAGCCTACCTCATGCTGATGCCGAACCAGTGTCCCTCCACAACGTGTCATTGTGCCACTACTGCGGCCTGGTACTGTTTTCCACTTCCAGAATGTCATTGTGCCACTGTTGACCTCATGCAGCTGTGGCTGCCGCCGTCCACCTCCACACTTCTGTCACTAATGTTGCCACCTGACTCTCATTTTGTTTTTTTTTATCCTTCAGCTTTTGCTGCCCATGACTTTATCAGGCTATACGTTTCCGCTTCAGTTTTTTGTCCAGGTTTTTGCCCCCATAAGTTCACCAGGGCATTTATAGGAAGCGATTCTAAGAGCGGCGGCAGTCATTGGCGTGTCATACTAAACACACCATTGTATGAAGAACCAAACAAGCTCCCGCTGCATATTTAAGCATGCACAACGTTCTACAGCAACCTGCAGCTCTGGGCAGCCTGGAATTAGCGATTATTTACGTATTCGTGCCGAAGTAATTCGGACCGAAACAAATTTTGTCGGAAAATTCGGCGAAGTGACCGAACCGAATTTTTGAGAAATTCGCCCATCTCTAGTAATAACACATGAATGCTATATTCTATAGATGTGGCATCAATGTGTTTGGTGGGAATACCCCTTTAATCCATTCTATGGCACATCTGTAAGGGTAATGTGATGGCTCGCTTTCGTCTGGACGCCCTCCTGGGCCGTCCTGGGGGTATTTTTGCTCACGGATCGCCGCTTGGGTTAAACGGATGGCACTGACAAAGGCTTCTTCCTTATAACTCAGCCTGTTTTTCTTTGGCACAGGTTTACAGCAACTTTCAACAAACAAAACAAATCAAAACCACGGCCTACGGCTACTAACTATACATAGAAGGTACCCTCTACTACCAGGTTCGTGCCTAATGCACCGCATCTCAAGCAAACCAAGTCCTCACCAGACTCTCCTTGTTCAGGCTTTCTCTAGCCTCTGGCCCGAGCCTCTTGCCATCTCCCTACTGATCCACACAGCATGTAGCAGACACCGTCACCCCCCTGATTCACTGCAATCACAGGGCCTTTTAGAGGAATCCAGAGTCTGTAACAAAACGAGTCCTGGACGTGGAACAGCCACCCACCAATCTGCAAGCTGTTTCGGAAAGCCACCCATAATGGCTGACATCAGCCGATACAACATACAGCTGTCAGCAACCGTAGTATTGCTGACCGACAACCACTGGCTTCCCCCCACCAAGACTAGGCCCTTGGTGGCACATTTCTAGCAAGAATCCTGACATACGCCACATGGTGGCAGCACCATGCGACCGCATAAGGTCCCTCTTCCACAGTATGTTCACACGCCGTGTACAGTACGTGTGGACATACGTTATTAGATGCATGTTTGAGTCCATCTAGACCAGGAGTTTCAAACTCATTCTCACTATGGTCCACAACAGCATTATGGTTGCCCTTAAAGGGCCCTTGGAGGGTGGCTAGGTGCATTGGTAGGGCTGCCAGAGCTGTGCCACCGCCTGGGAGTTGCACACCAGCTAGGTCTAGGCTCCTAGGAGCCATGCAAAAGAGCGTGGTGGGCCAGATTTGGCCCTCAGATCTTGAGTTTGACACTTGTGGTCTAGATGGACCTAAATATGCATCTAACAATAAGCAGTGTGTTTTACATTGCTTGCATCGGACATGCAGACGAGTGATCCCCAATGCTTGTTTACTTGCGTCTTTTGGATTCTGTTTTTAAAGAATGACAAGTCAATTCCTTTGCGTAAAATGCAGCAGCGACCCTAGTTAATACTAAAGGAACGTTTCCTGCTGCAGCAAAAACGCAGCAAAGCAGTTGCATGTTGGATGCATTTTGGATCCGATCGACGCTGTGTTTTTGGATGCGATTTTCGGATGCAAAACGGATCCAAAAACACCATGTGAACAAGCCCTAAAAGGCGTATTCGAGAAATATTCCATAACTTCAGTCCTAATCTCGCGGCTCCTATTGTTATATTATAATGCAGAAGGCTCTGGTGCTGTCGACTATATGGAAGGTTTCCGCAGGTTAATATATGGTTTATTTCTGCAGCTCCTGTCAGATTTTCGCTCGGCAATTTTTTTAAGCACAACTGTTTGCATGCAAGATGACATATGCCAGCAATCTGAGCAGGGCAGTGCACCGTGGTGCTTCAGAAAACTAATATTTCATCATTTCAGGTGATACCTAGTGCTATTAAGGATGTGATATTATTGAGCCTACACCACCACAGGCAATTCAGAGAGCTTTTCCCTTCAGGTCTAGCTGCAGGGGCGTTTTACCTTTTATTTAACACATATTTGCTCAATTTAAGCAGTTCTGCCCTTTATAAATAAGTAATGGCAGCGACCAGATTTAAATGGATCAGTGCATAATAAACTGTAAGCTTTCACTTAGGAAATCATTTATTAAAAGCAAATAGAAATTTTATGAGCTCCTTTAGAAGGACCCTACCTTGAGTTCTTCTGCTGCTGGGTTCCAGGGTGAGACACTCGCTCCAAACTCAGGATTAAGGAAATGTTTTATTTCGCATGTCTTACTTTTTAGAAAAATATATAAAATTTTATCCAACAGTCGGCCGGTCTAGTGTCTATAGGAATTGACATTATGGGAGACATGTATGGAACTAGGTGCATCAAAGTTAATTTTCTCACCTATCTCTAAGGGCGACATGTATGATCGGGCTTTACGCCTGTTTTTTGGCGTATACTGCGCCTCCCAGCCCGAATCCCCCTGTCGGATGCAGGGATGCGGTGTTAGGCGCAGCGTTCGCCACTTTCAGCTGCGCCCCGCATGAAGGGACGGGCAATGGGCGCGGTGTGGGCGCGCTGTAGGCGTTCTGGGGCGGGACGCGGGCACCGAAAACTCCGGGATGACGATGGCGAGTCGGCAAAGTGCGGCGCAGTGCAGCCTCAGCAGCTCGCAGGCAGACCTAGTTGTTTTTGGTCAAAATGCCCCGGGGAGGCAAATAAGCAAGAAGGAACATGCGAGGAAAATAGAAGACGCTACAGAAATCTCGGCGCTCATACCCGCATGGGATATTCCAAAAAATGCCTTTTTAAAGGCGAAAAAAACATTCTTAGAAAAAGAGCCAAACCTCAAAATAAAAAAAATTAAAAAAAAACACTTTCCAAAACAAAAAGGGCGAAATATCAAGAATTGGGATTTTGGAAATTCCCGGGAAATACGTAATTCAAATCTAAAAAGCTATTTCTTGGTCGGCAAAAACCAAACCCCAATCAAATAAAGTGACAGTGAACCTTTAAAAACCCCTTGGGAGAAGATTGCCCAAATCAAATGAAAAAGGCGGGAAAAGTTAAAAATACGTAAAAATGAAAAACGAGCTGATTGTTGAACTCCACCATTGCTGGCAGGGGGGCCACGATTTATATCAATGAGCCCCACATGGATTTTAAAAATTTAGTTGCTTGGGTCAGTCTGCCCTTTGGGTCATTAGCCTTGTAGAGGTGAACCCTTTCTGTAAGGAACCAATATGAAAGTGATTGATAGAGCGAATAAAGGTTTCTGAAAAAACCGAAATTAGACGGAAGGGGGGCCGAAGGGGGCTAGGAGGATCGCCTTTTCTTGTAAGTATCTAGGCTTCTCAAAAAAAAAAAAAAAAATATTCACCATGCTCGTATTGCTGTCTATTTTGCACCCTCTCCCTCCTGGCTTCCCACCCTTATTGCCCCAGAAAATCTTATCCACATCAGAGCCCGTTTCCTTCCCTCCCCCCATGTGTTCATCCCCATTTCCCCCTTTCCCCTTTTCAAATACCAAAACACCTGCTCACATATTTTGCACAAACTCCGCTCTTTTACTCTCACGAACCATCTGCGTATCTTTTTTTTCCCTGTTTCCCTCTGCAGGTGACATCTCTCCAAAACCCGGGGCCCCCCCCATTACTGTATCCACCTCTCCTCCCATAGAAACCCGCTAACCAAAATTTGATTTCGTGTACCTTTTCCAGTCCCTTTGAAATTGCTCTGGGAACGCCCGATCCGTCTGCAACAAACCACTGCTGTTCATGCCTGTTTCCCCCCAATCCCTCAACCCTGCTAGCCCTCACAAAAAAAGGCCCACCATCTACACCGCCTTCCCTTGCCCCTACCTTGCGGCCTCCGCACCCACCCCTCGACCTGAGAACGGGCCCGGGTGGGGGGGTTGGCATATTCTCTCACCACACTGCACTTACCGGGTCCTTCCCCCTGCCCCCCCTCACTTTCCCTCCTTTAGGTCCACACCCTAGACTCTTTCAGCCTTTTCCCCCACCGATCGCGGTTGTGTACAGACCCCCCGGCTCCCCCGCCATTTCTGGATCATTTTGGGTGGCTCCCCCCTTCCTCCTACTGAAATCCCCAACCTCATCAGGGTGCTTTAACACCCCTATTGTGCCCCCATGTCTCCCTCTGCCTCTCAGATCCTTTAACTAACCTTTCTCTTGGCCTCTCGCTTTTTACAACTCTCCCACCCACAAGGATGGAAAACTTCTGGATTGGGTTTTCTGTAACCGTTCCTCAATCTCAAACTTTAATAATTCCCTTACACTCTCTCTGACCAATCTTATTTCCTTCCTATTTTTTTTTCTCACCCCTCTGGCCCTCCCTGTCTCCGTTCAGAAATATCCCTCCATGAACGTAGGAATTCACAGACACCATACAGCCCCACTGCCCTAAATCTCCTCCCTCTCCTGCCCTCCCCTGGGCCCAAAAACAATATAAGGAAACCCCTTTTCCACACCCGGACCCCTTTGGGCACCCCACACACCGCCCAAACCGAGCAGCCCCACAGCCATGGAAGTCAAAAGCCAAACGTGCAGATTCCACTCTTTTAAGTGAGTACCTGCCCTTCCACAAAAAAAGCTCGGACCAAAAAAAGCCCCACAGCGCCAACAAAAAAAATTCTCCCCCCTATCGCAACCTTACACAACAACCCTAAACGCCGTTTGAAAACCATCCACTCCCTTTTCGGCCTAAAGCTCAGGCCCCCGGTCTCGCCTCTGTGCAAAACCTGGCCACTCATTCAAAGAAAAATTGAAAAAATTTCCGCAAAACATTTATCTCCACCCCAAGCAGCAGCCACGGTCCCCCCCCGCACATCCCCCAGCCCTACTCTCAGCTCTTGACCCGAGACAGAAAAAGAAGTGCCCGGGTTCTGCGTCTGCGCGCCCACCCCCTGTCTAGTGACCCATTCCCCCCACCTTGTCCAGTCATTTTCAATATCATCTTCACTTAACTGCAATCGTAACCTCTCTCTCTCCACTGGGATCTTCCCACTTCCCTTTTAAACAAGCTGTTTAAATCCCTTCTGAAAAAAACCCACTCTGGACCCATCCTCGCTGATAACTACCGACCAGTCTCTAACCTGCCCCTTTATCCCAAATCCTGGACCCTTGTCTACCCGCCCAAACCCCTTTCTCTCCGCTAAATCTCTTCTTGCCCTCTCAATCAGGTTTTTCCCCACCCACATCCCGGAAAGCTCTAAAATAAAGTCACCCAAAGATTCTAACAGCAAAAGCGGTAACTACCATTTTTGCTTCTTCTGGATTTTTCTGCAGGTTTTTCATGTTGATCACCAATTCTCCCCAGCATGTCCCCTTGGCCTCCCGGGCACCCCTCTCTCTTGGTTTCATTTACCTTTCTAACCGCTCCTTCAGTGTCTCATTTTTCAGGTTCACCCCCTCTCTCTTCCCCTTGCTGTCGGGGGTTCCCCAAGGATCCTTCTTGGTCCCTTTCCCCTCTCCTCATACAGGCCCCCCCCCCTTGGGAAAAACCCTCACAGATTTGGCTTCCAGTACCCTTAGTGATGACACCCCAATTTTACACCCCTCCGAGACATCACTCCTGCTCTGCTACAAAAACAAGGGTGGTCTGCTGCCCTTTCATCTTTTTCCCCGTTCTTAAAATAAACCTCACTAAAAGAACCCCTAGTATCCCACATCTACTAACAGACCTTACCCTCCCTTTTGTCTCGGTGTGGCACCACCATAACCCAGGCAGGGCCCCCGTTTGGGGGTTTTACTGATTCCGATCTTCTTTCGTCCCCTAATCCAATCCCTTGCCCCTCCTGTCCCTGCACCTCAAAACTCTCCGAATCCTCCTTTTCTACTGTGAAAAAATCAAAATTCCTTGTTGCTCTTTTTCTTTCTCGACTACTGTAACTCCCTGCTTTCTCTCCCTTTTTCAAATTCCCCTCTCCAGTCTGTCCCAATGCAGCAGCCAGGCTTGTCTTTTTTTTCCCGCCGCTATACTGATCCTCTACCCCGTGTTTATCATGCACGGGTTCCTATCCCTACAGGATACAAATAAATCATCCTTCACTCAAAGCTCTCCACAAAGCTCTCCTCCCTCTTCCCCCCTATCTCTGTCTACCCCCCCTACCCGCTCTCTCCGCTTGTGATGATATCAGGTTCCCTCAAAACATCAAACCCCCCATGCCCTCTCCAAACTTCACACGTGCGGCACCTTTTTCCCGGGAACAGCACCCGGGGGAAATCAGAATCAGAAATCTCATAGCTTTAAAAGGGCCCTGAGAAATACATCTTCTCTCTGGGGCCCACCATAAACCCTAATGCTAACACCCTCCTCCCCCCCACTCCCCCGCGCACTCACACATTTTTTTAGCATTAAGTATTAGTGTATAGGGGTGGCAGGGGCATCAATTCTATGTAAACCAACCCCATATTTTTCACATGGGGACCATTTTAAAACTAGCATTCTTGCCCTTCGTCCCCCGTACCCCTAATAATTGTAAGCTTTGGGAGAGGGCCCTGACACCTTGAGCTCATCTGAAAGTATTTTAAAGTTTAATTCATAGTTTACCCCCAAATTGTAAAGGTTTCGGAAAATTTTTGGCGCTATTAAATAAAATTTTTTTTTTTTATTATATTGAACAGCGGGGGGTTGGGTATTGGCCCTCGAATGGAGGGCGGACCATTAAAAAACCCTATGGAGAATATTGACCAATCAAAATCAAAGGCGGGACAGTTCAAAATACTGTAAAAATGCAGAAAAGAGCTGATTGGTTGAGCTAGCGGGAGCTTGGCTATCCCAGCCAATCAGAGCGCGACCTAATTGTCCCATTGTAGTCTATGGAGAGATCAGCGCAATGAAATCTCGGCGCTCAGCACCGTGCGGCATGGAGTATGAATAAAAAAATCATTTTTATTAAGTGTAAAATATTCTCTGAAAAAGAGCTGAAACCTTCTATAAACATACATTAATAAAATCACTAACAACACGTTTGTCGCCGAGACCGGCGCTACATCAGGAATTGCGATATAGAGAATTGCCGGGAAATACAGTAATTCAAATGCTGTAAGCGTTTCTCATTGGTCAGCATAAACCAACCAATCAGAATAGGAGCGACAGTGTCCCATTAAAACCTATGGAGAACTATTGACCAATCAGAATAGGAGCGACAGGGAACCATTAAAACCTATGGAGAAAAATTGACCAATCAAAATCAAAGGTGGGACAGTCAAAATACAGTAAAAAGGTAGAAAAGAGCTGATTGGTTGAGCTAGCGGGGGCTTGGCTATCCCGGCCAATCAGAGCGCGAGCTACTTTCTCATAGAGTTCTATGGGAAAAGAAATGCAGAGCGAGCTCTGTTTGTGATTGGCTATTTTAAAAGAGGTGCGGTTATTTGGACCAATGGGAGAGCGAGCGACGCTCTTATGGGTTTTCTAATGCAATCTGGAATAAAACTGTACATGGCCGAAATCAAATGATAAGACTCACGAAGTTGTACCGATGTGTATATAAAATGATCAATAATATGTTGGTAACGCAAAAAAAAAAATTAATTCAGTAAAATCATGTTTATTTCTTTCTTTTTTGTTACACCCATACTATTGATCCTTGGCTAACGAAAATACTGCCTTTTTACTGCATTTTGAACTGTTCCGCCTTTGCCTGTGATTGGACACTATTTCTCCTTAGGTTTGAATGGGACACTGTCGCTCCTATTCTGATTGGTTGGTTTCTGCCGACCAATGAGAAACGCTTACAGAATTTGAATTACTGTATTTCCCGGCAATTCTCTCTATTGCAATTCCTTATGTAGCGCCGGTCTCGGCGACAAACGCGTTGTTAGTGATTTTATTAATGTATGTTTATAGAAGGTTTCAGCTCTTTTTCAGGGAATATTTTACACTTAATAAAAATGATTTTTTTAGTCATACTTAATGCCGCACGGCGCTGAGAGCCGAGATTTCATGGCGCCGATCTCTCAATAGACTACAATGGGACAAGTAGCTCGCCGTCTGATTGGCTGGGATAGCCAAGCCCCGCTAGCTCAACCAATCAGCTCTCTTCTGCCTTTTTACTGAATTTTGAACTGTCCCGCCTTTGAATTTGATTGGTCAATACTTCTCCATAGGTTTTAATGGGTCTATGTCGCTCCTATTCTGATTGGCTGAGCTAGCCAAGCCCCCGCTAGCTCAACCAATCAGCCTTTTCTGCATTTTTTACTGTATTTTGAAACTGTCCCGCCTTTGAATTTGATTGGTAAATTCTTCTCCATAGGTTTTAAGGGTTCACTGCCCGCTCCTATTTGATTGGCTGGTTTATGCCGACCAATGAGAATAGCTTACAGAATTTGAATTACTGTTTTTCCCCGGGAAATTTTTAAAAATTTTCCAAAATTCCCGATGTAGCGCCGTTCTTGATTTTTGGAAAGTGATTTTATTTATGTATTTTTTTAGTGGGTTTTACCTCTTTTTCAGAGAATGTTTAAACCCCTTTTTATAACGGTGATTTTTTTATTCAACCCCCGCACGGACATCCTTAATGTTTTCCGCTGTTTTCCAGCCTGGCTCGAGTCGGAATAAATGTGAGGCGCAGTCCCGCACTGCGCCTAAGTCCCGCACTGCGCCCCACACACTGGCGAGGCGCGGCGGACTTTACACCGCATGTATGAGCGCACCTCCTCGGGCGGCGAATCTTAGGCGCAGCCCCGCACTGCGCCTAAGTCCCGCACTGTGCCCCACACTCTGGCAAGGCGCGGCGGACTTTACATAGTATGTATGAGCGTGCTCGAGCGCCGACATAAATCAGGCGCAAATTTCGCCGGAAAACTAGCGGAAACGTGCGCTCCGACGTGGCGAGAATCATACATGTCGCCCTAAGTGTATAATGCGGCTGAATGTATGAAAGTGGTGTTTGTGTGATTATAAATGGAGTCTAAAGTTCCCGCCCCTCGCCTGTGTGTTTGGCGCATTAGAGAACTTAGGCGCATTATTAATGCACCTAACATGTATAAAGGCCATAGATAGGCTGGAAATAAGAGAAGTCATTAGAATAGCATGTCTGTGATAGAAACTATGGGACTGACCGTGCTTGGAGGACCACAGGTCCCAGCAATACCTGTGCTGTGTCGGCTCTTGCCGTGTGTAGAATAAAGGGGGAGAGCAGCAAAAATACATTTCAAATTTAATGTAGTAAAAATTTAAAATCTGAACAACATCATCAGTGGTTATTTAATGTAAAATTAGATTTAGATTCTATTAAATTTAAATACATTTTATAGGAGATATTTTAAAATTTTTGGGTTTTTATATATTTTTATAGTAATTTATATGATAACATTTTTTATTAAATGTAAATAATTTATTAAATATACAGTTTGATAATTATCATAAATTACTATTATTATTGCACTGGAGGAAGTTGAGAAATATTGGGCATTTTTGCTCCTTACAGCAAATCTATCTCCACTGCCAGAGGGACTTGTCATGGTGAATTCAATAACCGAGTTCAAAAAGGGTTTGGATGCATTTCTGGAGCGTAATAATATAACAAGTTATAGTGACTAGGATTCAGGAGAGGGGTCATTGATCCAGGGATTTTTCTGATTGCCAGATTGGAGTCAGGAAGGAATTTTTCCCTAAAATGAGGACAATTGGCTTCCACCTCATTGGAGGTTTTTGCCTTCCTCTGGATCAACACCTTAGCACAACAGGCTGAACTAGATGGACGACTTGTCTTTTTTTAGCCTTACAAACTATGAAACTATGAAACTGCGACTCCTCAGGCTCAGGCAGAGCACATTGGAATAGGTCTGCCTGTCCGAGCAGTAATGCGCCTTGTTTTGCCGAACCACATTCATATATGTGTCTAATATTACAAGTGTGTTGTGACGCCCACAGAACATCCCCTCATGTTCGGCGCAATAGAAAGTGTCGAGTCTTATGAACAATGCGCCGAACACATTCATTAGGAGCATTAGACATCGTATCCGGCTAAATGTGAAAGGGAACCTGTCACATTGAACCTGCTATGTGATCTGCAAGCCCCATGTTATAGAGCAAGAGGAGCTGAGCAGATTGATATATAGGTCCACATGTATGAAAACTGTCTAGGTCTAAAATTCACTTTGTTTCCCATAGCAACCAATCAGAGGTCATAGCAACCAATCAGAGCGCCCCTTTCATTTCATATAGTGCTCTGGAAAAATGAAAAGGCCGCTCTGATTGGTTGCTATGACCTCTGATTGGTTGCTATGGACTCTGATTGGTTGCTATGAGCTCTGATTGGTCGTTATGAGCTCTGATTGGTTGCTATGGGAAACAAAGTGAATTTTAGACCTAGACAGTTTTCATACATGTGGACCATAGTTCTGTGGGGTAAGATTCAGAAGAACTTTTAATTTATTCATTCAAATCCCTTCTTATTCTAGGTTAAGGAGTCCAGTGGGCGGTCTTATCAGTGACTGACAGCCATCTCAATGTGAATACAAGAAATCTGTTAATCACTGATCAGACCGCCCACAGGACTCCCTAACTCAGAATAAGAAGGGATTTGAATGAATAAACCACAAGTTCTGCTGAATCTTTCCCTACAAACCTACATACCAATGTGCTCAGCTCCTCCTGCTCTAGAGCATGTTCAATGTGACAGGTTCCTTTTGAGTGTCCTTTATGTTATCAGGGGTTGGATTCAGTGAGAAAAATTTCCACATAAAATGTATAAACGATCTGCAAGGAAATCCACAAGACAAACCTGCACCAAATCAAACGAAATGTGGATTTTCCTGTAGATTAAATAAATAAATACAAGCAGTCCCCGACTTACACCATTCTGACTTACCTAGTTACAAACGGAGATGTATGGGGCATGCTGGCACTTGTAGTTCTATGTTCCACAGCAGATAGTAGTTGTGGAACGACAAGCTCCAGTATGCCACAGCAGCACATGAAGTGAAAATGAGGTGCAATCTTCTTAACAGGGACACAGACAGCAAAAGAACTGTCAAAACCCTTCCCTGCACTTTCCAAAACTAAAAAAACAAATCTTTTGTGTTGAAGTTATATTTAATAAATATACCTGTTCTGAGGTACATACAAATTCAACTTAAAGGGGTTTTGCCAAGAAGTGAGTTCCTTACCTCTTATCTGCTCAGGAGAGAAGATTGACTCAGCATGCTGAGTCATGGGGGAGAGGGATGGGGGGTGAGCAGAGATCCAGGAAGTAGGGAGCATCTGCAATGTTCACTCAAATAATCACATTACAACCAGTGGATTCTCTATACAAAAGACACAGGCTCATTCACTGCTTTTTATCCCCAGTCCCTTGCAAGGTCCTTCATGTTCCCTGTCATCAGCAAGCGCGTCCAGATCAGCTCCTGTCAGCTCCCGGTCGTGTCTAATGTAAACTGTAAGGAAACTAAGGGCATCTTAGTCAGGCTGTAGATCTCACAGGCTTCACTTTTTTAATGACATATATTTAGAAAAGTGATTAAATACCCATTTTGGAGGATCCCGCGTCGGCATTAGATCGTGGCAAAACCCCTTTAAGAACAAACCTTCAGTCCTTAGCCCATTTGTAACCCGGGGACTACCTGCAAATGTTTTTCACATCTGTTGCAGATTCCAACTGCTGGTGGCAAAAAAAAAAACAAAAAAACATTTTGGATGTCACTTATTTTATCTGGTCTGCAGTATGATTTTTTTTTTTCTTTAATAGTCACCTGTACAACCCCTTTACAGTGATATCCTGGGCAGAAGCTAACGGGATATTACCTATAGTGTATATACTGGTTCTCATGACCCACCTGGGAATTCATACAAGAGGTGACCGTGAAGTCCGAAAATGTGCCTGCAATGGATCATGGCAACTTCTACCCTGTCCCTTGTGAAGATAATAGCAATCACAATTGCTTCCCCAGGGTTTCAAAATGTTTTTGTAACTTGTTTCTGACTGATGGACCTCAACAAGTTTTATTCAATAATAATAATAATAATAATAATAATAATCTTTATTTATACAGCACAAACATATTCTGTAACATTTTACAATGCAGAGGGTATAAGCACAAACAAAACACAAACATAATACAGAAAAAGCTACTTACAGATCAGACACAAGGGTCGACATGTATGATTTTTTTTTTTTAAACGGAAATTTTATGCGCATAATAATAGTATAGAATGCGCCTGATTTATGAACTACTGTGGGTCATAAAACAGGCACATTCTAGCATCAATTCTGGCTCAGGTAAACCACTTGTAAAGTGCTCTCCCTGTTCCAGGAGTAATGCGCCTGGATTTGCCGTACTGAAGCTATAAATGTGTAGCTTTATACGGTTGTAGTGCGACGCTTCCCGCACGCCCCCCGATCTCAGGCGCGTTACAAAGTGCTGCGGGGGCGCCCTGTAATGCGCCTGATACTGGCGTATGGTCGACTTTAAACTATAGCAAACGAGGCTGCGCTAGATGTCGGACTGAAAAGACGCCAGACTTCCGGCGCCGTCCTGTTCATACATGTCATCCAAGGTGTGAAGGTCCTGCCCGCACAGCATCTTACAGAATAAGGGACACAGCGCTGGAAACAGCAGGGCCTAACACTAGCTTGTTCTGCCCTCAGCAAGGGGGGTATAACCTATGTGACAAGTTCCCTTTAACATAATTTTTTTCTCTGGACAACCCCTTGTATAAATTCCATCATAAATACACAGCTGTGAGATCTGTTTCCCTTTCTATAATATTATATTTTATTATTTTTCCTTTTTTTTATTAAACCTATTCAATGTAACAAATTTGCTGTATTAAGGGACATCAGGAAGGGGGCAATACTTTTTTCCAAAGCCCGGTAACAAAAAAATTAAATCGTTTGAAAACGGAATCTTCTTCTTTCATTTTAATTGCATTTTAGTCTTCTAATATTTATTTAGACGAAAACGAAGGCAGAAAAATCTAATTTATAAGGCAGAGATTTCACATCGGTTGAGGCTGTGATTCGGGTGGACATTTGGGAATCCTTGAATAATATATGATTGACATGTATCGACTTAGTTGCCGTGGTTACCATTCAAGGACAATACAACGTAACTATTTTACCATTTACATTATAAAGATGATTTAATCTGTCAAAGTGGAAATAGATACAAAAAAAAAACCCCCAATCTCATTTACTTGAAAGCAAATTAATCTTACAGGGATAGACTAAATAGGGCAAAATGTTTCACGAGAAGAAAAATGTATCCATTATTATAGGAAATTTAAATATCACGACCTCTTCATCATCTTTTCATGTAGAGTTTGTAGCAAAAATTACCAGCGATGATGATATCATTTCACTTGTGAATACCTCCATCTGCAATAAAAATAGCAATAGTGCTGGACTGCTAATTAACTAGAGACCATATTACAGAGCAAATATGCCCATTATTTAGCAGCTCCGAGACACAGAGTGTTACAAATAACACAACACATTTACTTCTAGCGGAAACATTCACTTAAAGGGGTTTTGCCACAATCTCATTTCATACCACTAGCATCCAGCTCTTCAGCTCTGTGTGCTCAGAAGGGGGGCATGTGTGATTTGTTTGAATTGCATATCATGTGACCCAGCAGGATGACATCACCAGGCCTTTCATCTCTCTAGACTGGTCTGTTTATGTGTAGAACTGTAAGTAGCTACATTGTAGTTCAGAGGTAAACTTTTGCCTCCAGGCACAAGGGTTCTCGGTTCAAATTCCTGCAGAAACCAAACCTTTGGATTATATTTCTCTTTATCAATGCACAGACCTGACTGAGGTTTAATTTTTTTTTATTTATTTGTACTGTTTGACTAATTACTAAGGAGCACAGAGGACGGGAGTAGAATGACAGCACCTGGGCTTTGACCACTCCATAGCTGCATGAGAGAAGAGGTGATGTCTGAGCATGTGCGACCAGCTCGTCACTGGTCGTATCCCCTGGAGATGAGCTGTAAACAATGGATTACTAAAGGAGCAGCTAAAACAAAAACGGTGCAGAATTTTTAATAATGATAAATGGTGAACATGTTTATTATTTCATTTACAAACTTCCCACATCAATTTTACTTTGTGGTAAAACCCCTTTAAAGGGCTTCTATGAGATACCAAAGAATGTATTTTTTATTTTTTTTACTGAAACAGCGCCAGTGTTGTCTACAGGTTGTGCCTGGTATTGCAGCTCAGCCCCATTCTAGTGACTCCTGCATTACCAGATAGAGCCAGAGCCAAAGAGTGGCAACATTTCTAAAGCAAAAATATCAGACTTTTTTTGTTATTATGTAATACTGCTTTTTTTCTTATTAAAAGAAGCTTTATTGCAAGTTGAATACAGCATGAAAGAAGACATACGATAATAGTCATATAACAATAGTAACATAGTAAGAGAAGAGAGGTTATGGCAACCTGCAAGTACAAGCTGCAAGTTTACAAAGGAAATAAAAGCCAGTAGAAATAGTTTCCATATTTACAGTTTTCAATTATCAATTAGTAATTAATAAGACTGGGGAACAAAATTTTTTTTCGTGGTACCTAGAAATTTTTACCTTGTTCTGGGTATTTGAGCGCTGCTGAGTCTGAAAATCGCATCCATTGTGTTTTAGGAGCTCTAGTTTATGAGATGTTGATTAAATGATTGTACAATTTTCTTGTGATGCACTGGTTTATAGATACAGTGAAGAAATTAATTATTTGAACCCTTGCTGATTGTGTAAGTTTTCCCACTGACAAAGACATGAACAGTCTATAATGTTAAGGGTAAGTTAACATTGAGAGATAGAATATACAAAATAAGATGCAGAAAATCACATTGTATAAATTATATACATTTATTTGCATTTTGCTGAGAGAAATAAGTGTTTGATCCCCTATCAACCAATAAGAGTTCTATCTTCTACAGACCAGTTAGACTCCTAATCAACTCGTTACCTGCATTACAGACAGCTGTCTTACATAGTCACCTTTATAACAGACTCCTGTCCACAGACTCAATCATTCAGACTCTAACCTCTACAACATGGGCAAGACCAAAGAGCTTTCTAAGGATGTCAGGGACAATATCATAGAGCTGCACAAAGCTGGAATGGGCTACAAAACCATAAGTAAGACGCTGGGTGAGAAGGAGACGACTGTTGGTGCAATAGTAAGAAAATGGAAGAAATACAAAATGATTGTCAATCACCATCGATGTGGAGCACCATGCAAAATCTCATCTCATGGGGCGTACTTGATCATGAAGAAGGTGAGAGATCAGCCTAAAACTACACAGAGTGAACTTGTTAATAAGGCAGCTGGGACCACAGTCACCAAGAAAAACCTTGGTAACACATTATGCCGGAATGGTTTAAAATCCTGCAGTGCCAGCAAGGTCGTCCTGCACAAGAAGGCGCATGTGCAGACCCGGCTGAAATTTGCGAATGACCACTTGGATGATTCTGTGAGTGATTGGAAGAAGGTGCTGTGGTCAGAGGAGATAAAAATTGAGCTCTTTGGCATTAGCTCAACTCGCCATGTTTGGAGGAAGAGAAATGCTGCCTGTGACCCAAAGAACACCGTCCCTACTGTCAAGCATGGAGGTGGAAACATGATGTTTTGGGGGTGTTTCTCTGCTAAGGGTACAGAACTACTTCACTGCATCAATGAAAGAATGGATGGAGCCAGGTACCGTAAAATCCTCAGTGACAACCTCCTTCCCTCCACCAGGACATTAAAAATGGGTCTGGGCTGAGTCTTCCAGCAAGACAATGACCCAAAACATAAAGCCAAGGCAACAAAGGAGTGTCTCAAACAGAAGCACATTAAGATCATGGAGTGGCCTAGCCAGTCTCCAGACCTTAATCCCATAGAAAAGTTATGGAGGGAGTTGAAGCTTCAAGTTGCCCAGCGACAGCCTCAAAATCCAAATGATTTAGAGATGATCTGCAAAGAGGAGTGGCGCAAAATCCCTCCTGACATGTGCACAAACCTCATCATCAACTACAAAATACTTCTGACTGCTTGGTTATGCCACCAAGTATTAAGTCTTGTTTGCCAGAGGGATCAAATACTTATTTCTCACTGCAAAATGCAAATACATTTAAATAATTTATAAAGTGTGATTTTCTGGATTTTATTTTGGATTTTCCATCTCTCAGTCTTAAAATTAACCTATCCTTAATATTATAGACTGTTCATGTCTTGCACAATCAGCAAGGGATCAAATACTTATTTCCTTCATTGTATGTCGTGCAGTTGAATACAACTGATTTTGCTTGGCACATTCATATTTGTGTTTGCCTGTGTTCTTTAAATGTTCCAAAACTTATGTCTTTTATGTTTCACATGAATCTCCAAGATTTCTTTAGTACAATATTGAGTGACCGCTACTTTCAGCAGCAGATACTCGGTAAGGTGTCAATGCCGGATCTCCAAAACTAGAGCTGATCAGGGAAAACTGGATTCATTTTCAGAATCAGCCCCAAACATACTCAAAAATGGTTCCAGCTTTTAAGGCTGCAAAATGAGTGTTCTAAAGTATAATCTACAAGCAGTAGAGGGAGAGTTATATATTTTATGGTAGGAGGGACGCCCTTTATGATGAGAATGTGGTGCATGGTGACATAGTGATTAATGCAATTGATGACCCAACTTATATTTCCCACATTGGTAGATACAGGTTTGCAAAAAGTAATCGAGACATTTAACCAAGACCGGAAATAGATACTGTCGACACCAAAAACGAGTCATACTACTTTAGTGTAAGTAATTTTCAAACATTGTTTAAAGTTTAGCACCTATACAGTACCGTAGATATGACGTATGTACCTGTCCACGTTCAGACTGACAGTGGATCAATTAACTTTGTGAAAAAATATGGGTTTGGGATGTCCTAAACCTGAATTTTTTAAACCTAGCTCAAAACCTAGCCCTAATCCTGACCAAGAATATAACCCTATCACTAAATTAGGCTTAAGGTTATTTATTTTTGACAGCAAGAAAGATAAACAAGCTCCTGTGCTGCTGATAAGACACAGCAGGGAGTGATGTCACCATCATCTTAATCCTAATCCCAATTTAGGGTTAAGTTTACTGTTTTGATTTGTTGTTTAGTAAATATCACCAAACATTGTTTCCTGAACTATTCAGGTATAAGTTGATTTTGTGCAACACTAATTGTGGCTTAAAAGGATTGTCTTACTACATTGATTCTTCTATTAGGTTGCAGTAGAAGCCAAGTCTGTAGCTATAGCAACTAGTGCTGGCAGCCTATCATGAGAGATTGAACAGGTCTGTAGCTATAGCAACCAGTGCTGGCAGCCTATCATGAGAGATTGAACAGGTCTGTAGCTATAGGAACCAGAGCTGGAAGCCTATCATGAGAAATTGTGCAGGTCTGTAGCTATAGCAACCACTGCTGGCAGCCTATCATGAGAACTTGTACAGGTCTGTAGCTATAGCGACCAGTGCTGGCAGAATATCATGAGAGATAGAACAGGTCCGTAGCTATAGCAACCAGTGCTGGCAGCCTATCATGAGAGATTGAACAGGTCTATAGCTATAGCAACCAGTACTGGTAACCTATCATGAGAGATTGAACAGGTCTGTAGCTATAGTGACCAGTGCTGGCAGCCTATCATGAGAGATTGAACATGTCTGTAGCTATAGCAACCAGTGCTGGCAGACTATCAGGAGAGATCACACGTCTGTAGCTATAGCAACCAGTGCTGGCAGCCTATCAGGAGAGATCAAACAGGTCTCTAGCTATAGCGACCTGAGGAGCTGATGCAGCCCATACAAGAGGGGATATCAGGAATAGGTAGGACACTGTTAATGGACACATATTGCAGAGTGACTTGTTTTTGCAAGATCTTTAACATAAAAAGCAGCGATCCTTGTAGTGAGACAACGCCTTTAATGATCCAGGCCACTTCGATACATGGGTTTTTATGGTCTCTCAGTGCTGTCATTCTAGCATCACTTCCTTCAGATGTGTTGTGAACTAATGTCAGAGGGACACAAGCGCCAGGAAATGGGGAACTTAACCCATTAAAGCTTAGTGCAGAAAAAAACATAGCCTTAAACCCAATTTAGGGTAATTGTTACAACTAAAGTCAGGTTTAGGGTTATGGTCAGAGTGAAAAAATTCCAGTAAGGCAAGCTTAATAAGGCATTAGCCTGAAAGTGACATTGGGCAGATTGGGAGTGCTGGGTAATGGGTAGGTTAAAGGGGTGTTGTCATCCTGCTGTTTAACAGAACTTCCTCTTCAAAGTCAGCTTCAGGCTCCCACTTCCTGTTCAGGCTTTGGGTGGCTCTACAGCTTTAGGCTCCCACTTCCTGTTCAGGCTTTGGGTGGCTCTACAGTTTCAGGCTCCAACTTCCTGTTCAGGTTGTGGGTAGCTCTACAGCTTCAGCTCCCACTTCCTGTTCAGGATGTGAGCGGTTCTACAGCTTCAGGATCTCACTTCCTGTTCAGGGTGTGGGCAGTTCTACAGCTTCAGACTTCCACTTCCTGTTCAGGCTGTGGACTGTTCTACAGCTTCAGACTCCCACTTCCTGTTCAAGCTGTGGGAGGTTCTACAGCTTCAGGCTCCCACTTCCTGTTCAGGCTGTGGGCAGTTCTACAGCTTCAGATTCCACTTCCTGTTCAGGCTGTGGGTGCTGCTTCACCAGTGACTCACATTTCAGCTCTGCCATTCTTAGCTGAGCCTGTTAGAGAGACATTAGTGAGGGGAGGGGGGGGGGGGGTTAACAGCATGACACAAGGCCACAGAACTTTAGAGGGTTAATGTATGACTTCAGGAAAGATAGAAAAGCTCCCTAGCTCCTGATAAGCCACAGCAGGGAGTGATTTCACCATCATCCGTTAGGGTTAGGGTTACTATTTTGATTGATTGTTGGGTAAATGTCACCAAAAATAAATTTGGGCCGACCTGAATTGTAGTGATCAGATTTAGGTTGTATTTGACTTTGTCCTGAATCTGAAGCACAGCACTACTTGTGTGGTGGAATAATCTAGGTCACACGGGTCTGCAGAGGGACTCAATCTCACTGCAACTATCTACTAGCCCACAAGAACATGACCTAACTTCAGCCTCCCCAAGGTTTGTGCGCGCCTCTGCTTCAACCCTGCTGGTTCCTCATACTGGTTGACTTTTCTTCACCGCTCCAACTGGATTTCAAGAGCTAATCATTCCTAGACTGACAGTACGTCCAACCGATCTTGCTTCAGCAATGGCCAACACCACGCTAAACCACCGTCCTCCTTGGCCAGACCCTCCTAGCCCCATCGGCCTATACAGCTCTACAAGGGTTCATGTCCCATTCCTTAGTCCAGCAATGTCTTAGCAGTCTCCAACCCCACTGCCTCTCCTTCAACAGAGCTTTCATCTCCCAAGGGCTGTCCACAGACTCTCAGACTCTAAAGTTCAGTCTCTTAGTACTGCCCCAAAGCTCCATTTACTCACCTTGTGTCTGGGTCAACACATGGATCCCTCCCCAGGCCCTAGACTCTTTAAAGGGGTTTTGCCAGGAAGGGAGTTCCTTAGCTGTTATCTGCTCAGCAGAGAATATAAACAAAGTATGATGAGTCATGAACGGCTGCAGGGGTGAGAGGGAGGGGGGTAATCAGAGAGCGAGGAAGAAGGGAGCGTCTCTAAAGTTTACTCAAATAATAACATTACAACAGTGGATTCTCTATACAGCAGACAGCCTCATACACTGCACTTTCTCCCCAGCCCCTTGCAAGCTCCTTCAAATTCCCTGTCATCAGATAAGAAGTGCAAACACACAGGCGTAGCCAGATCAACTCCTGTCAGCTCTCCTGGTCATGTCTAATGCAAACTTTTAAAGGGGTTTTGCCATGAAGTAAAACTGATGTGGGAAGTTTGTAAATTAAATAATAAATATTTTCACCATTCATCATTATTAAATATTCTGCACCGTTTTTTAGTTGCTTCTTGTTTACAGCTCGTCTCCAGGGGATACGTCCAGGGCTGAGAGCTCTTCAGTCCTGGTGGCACGTGCTCAGACATCACTTCTCCTCTACTGAGTGTTCACCCCCAGATGCTGTCATTCTACTCTCGTCCTCTGTGCTCCTTAGTAATTAGTCAAACAGTGCAAATCAATTAAAAAAAGAGACCTCAATGAGGTCTGTGCATTGATAAAGAGAAATAAAATCCTCAGGTGTGAGGCAAAAGTTTTACCTCTGAACTAGAATGTAGCTACTTACAGTTCCATACATAAACAGACCTTTCTTTGACTACAGAGAGGAAAGGCATGGTGATGTCATCCTGCTGGGTCTCATGAGAGGGAATTCAAACAAATCACACACGCCCCCTTCTGAGCACACAGAGCTGAAGAGCTGGATGCAGGAGGTATGAAATGAGATTGTGGCAAAACCCCTTTAAGTAAATAAGGGCTTGAAAAGAAAGCTGTAGCTATCAGAGGCTTCACTTTTTGTAATCACATATATTTAGAAAAGTGATTCAATTTTGGAGGATCCCACGTCAACATTACATCGTGGCAAAACCCCTTTAAGGACCTATTCTAGGATATGGTCCTGTGGCTGCTCGCCTAGAAGCCACAGCAATCCAACAGGATCAACTGAGTATCGCGGCCCACTAAAATTGAGATAATATTATGTGCCACAGTATTATAGTGCGTTAGTTGCCAAGTTAAGCTTTGATATATACAGACAGACAGACAGACAGACAGATAGATAGATAGATAGATTGATAGAGACCGAAAGATAGATAGAGAAGATAGATAGATAGATAGAGATAGATAGATAGATAGATAAATAGATAGATATGAGATAGATAGATAGATAGATATGAGAGAGAGAGATAGATAGATAGATAGATAGATAGATAGATAGATAGATAGATAGATAGATAGATAGATTGATAGAGACCGAAAGATAGATAGATATGAGATAGATAGATAGATAGATAGATATGAGAGAGATAGATAGATAGATAGATAGATAGATAGATAGATAGATATGAGATAGATAGATAGATAGATAGATAGATAGATAGATAGATAGATTGATTGATAGTAATGTACCATAATTCAATTCAGTCCAGCTAGAACAAGACTATAGACTGGGGTTTTACAAGGCAATGTTGGGTCCATCACCTGTCAATGAAGACACCACTGAGTCCTCTCTGGAGGGAAAAGAATCTTAACCCGTTACAATCCTAGTTGATATATATAAAATTACTAAATATATTAAAATAATTAGATAAATGAACTAACGATCTTAAATATATAGTTGTTAATACCTCCCTCCAGAGACGACTTCATTGACAGGTGATGAACCCAACTGAATGTCCTTCAGGGCCTGAAGATAGAGGATTCTATCCAATGTGATTGATGCTATCTTTATCCAATTATCTGCTGTCTGTTATTTTAAATGTCTGTTAGTTTTACCACATGCTGTGCCTCTGAAGAAGCGCTGGTTCTGGCGCGTAACGCGTAAGGCTGTACAGTGTTTGTTTTATACTAGTGAGGATTGTATTAGCTTCCTCACATGTTTTAATAAATATACACTCCCTATAACTAAGTGGAGTGTTTTTTTTTCGGTTTAAACGGAACACGAGCGCCGCAATTCCTTCTTTTTACCTGCATGCTTCCCTATATAGATATAGATAGATAGATAGATAGATAGAATAGATAGATAGATAGATAGATAGATAGAATAGATGATAGATAGATAGATAGATAGACAGATATATAGATATGAGATAGATAGATAGATAGATATAGATAGACAGATAGATAGATAGATAGATAGATAGATAGATAGATAGGAGGTAGATAGATAGATAGGAGATAGATAGACAGGAGATAGATAGATAGAATAGATATGATAGATAGATAGATATGAGATAGATAGATATAAAATAGATAGATATGAGATAGATAGATAGATAGGAGATAGATAGATAGATAGATAGATAGATAGATAGATAGATAGATAGAGATAGATAGAGAGATAGATAGATATGAGATAGATAGATAGATAGATAGATATAGATAGATAGATAGATGATAGTAATATACCATAGTTCAATTCAGTCCACCTTGAACGAGGCAGCAGATCGGGGTTTTATGATGCAATGTTGCTTTAAAGATAATAATAAAATATGACTTTCATCCAAGTGTAACATAAATAACATAAATAGTCTAAAATTTTGCAAAGTTTACACGAATCGTCTTTCAGCAACGTCTGTCTGAATATTCTGCTTTCATAGCTAAGTGAGGAAAGATCTTGGGGGAAGAAAATTACAAACTATTTTCTGCTTGTCCAATAACATCTGTAAAGAGGATTAAGAACTTCCATTACAATTGCAGAACTCCATGAGTAAGCCGGGCCCACTTCACATTCCCACTAATCTCTCTACAAGAACAAATTAAAAAACAACAACAATAGAGTGTTTCACAAGTAACAATTTTTCTGCAAACGTATCTATTTATTGTTTTTATATCTATCTATTTAACTGTCTCATATCTATTTATTTATCTATGTATTTAATTATTTATCTTATAACTATCCAGGGTTGGACTGGTCCACTGGGTAAAAGGGGAAACCCCTGGTGGGCCCCTGAGCATAATAGACCTAGAGATGTTTTTAACTGCATATACACCTTAGGGAGAGGCAAAAAGCAAGAGGCAGAATAGAGGAGGCAAGTACTGTCATTTACAGTAGCTGTATGGTTGGTCCCTAGACAATCAACCCAATATTATACTATTTTTCTTCTATATCTATCTATCTATCTATCTATCTATCTATCTATCATTTTACTCTATCTATCTATCTATCTATCTCTTTATCCTATCTATCACATATCTATCTTTTCTATCTATCTAAATTTTCATCTATCTATCGAAATTTCTATCTATCTATCATACTATCATTCTTATAAACCCTATCTATCTATCATCTATCTATCTCATCTATCTATTCTATCTAAGCCCGGCCTGGGCTGGGAGTTGGGGACACCCACCGCGCCGCCTAAGGCCAAGGGGGGCCCCCCAGTAGAGGCCGGGGGCCCCGGGAATCAGGGCGGATGGGCGGCGGGAGCAGAGGCCGGGTGCGAGGTAAGTGGCTGTTTGTGTTTTTGTTTTTTGTTTTTAACTACCTAAAGGGGCCCTGGATAATGGAAGGGGGCCCTGGCTACCTAAAGGGGGGCCCTGACTAATGGAAGGGGGCCCTGGCTACCTAGAGGGGGGGCCGGGCTAATGGAAGGGGGCCCTGGCTACCTAAAGGGGGGCCCTGACTAATTTGGAAGGGGCCCTGGCAAACCTAAAGGGGGACCGGCAAATGGAAGGGGGCCCTGGCAAATAAGGGGGTCCCTGGCTATAAGGGGGCCCTGGCTAAGGGAAGGGGCCCTGCTCCCTAAAAGGGGCCGTGGGGGCCCTGCTACCTAAAGGGGGGCCCTGTCTACCTAAAAGGGGGGCCCTGGCTAATGGAAGGGGCCCTGGCAACCTAAAAGGGGGGCCCGGGCTAATGGAAGGGGCCCTGGCTACCAAAAAGGGGGCCCTGACTAATGGAAGGGGCCCTGGCTCCTAAAGGGGGCCCTGACTAATGGAAAGGGGGGCCCTTGGCTACCTAAAAGGGGCCCTGGCTAATGGAAGGGGGCCCTTCCCTACCTGGGGGGGGTCTTGGCTACTGGAGGGGGCCCTGGCTAATGGAAAGGGGCCCCTGCTAAGGGAAAGGGGGCCCTAGCTATCTAAAAGGGGGCCTTGGCTACCTAAAGGGGGCCCTGGCTACCTAAAAGGAGGGTGGGGGGCCCTTGGCAAAATGAAGGGGCCCTGCTAATAAGGGGGCCCTGACACCTACAGGGGGGCCCTAACTACCTACAAGGGGCCATGACTGTCTAGGGGGGCCCTAACTACCTACAGGGGGCCCTAACTGTCTAAAGGGGCCCTTACTACCTACAGGGGGCCCTGACTACCTAAAAGGGGCCCTGACTATCTACAAGGGGCCATGGCTGTCTAAGGAGGCCCTAACTACCTACAGGGGGCCCTAACTGTCTAAAGGGGCCCTTACTACCTACAGGGGGCCCTGACTACCTAAAAGGGGCCCTGATTACCTAAAAACTAAAGGGGGCCCTGACTTGATGCACACTAGCTAAAGGAGGCCCCTAACTCCCTGTAACCAACCTAAATGAGACCCCAAACCTGCCTGTTACCGAAAATTTAGAGACAGCAGCCCATAGTTGTAGCATTAAACTCCAGGGACTTAGTTCCTCTCCCCACCCTCCAACCCCTTAGGATACTAGGCCTCTAAGTTATGGCTTGTACCCGTCCTCCCCACCCCTGGGAAGTTTGTACAGAGGTGGGAATAGGTAAAGAGATGCGGAAAATTGAGGATTCTAAGATATTTGTTGAATTTCTGCAGGATGAGTTTTTGCCGGGACAATCCCTATGGCGGTTGTGGAAAAGGATGCAGAAGAAAAGGGAATAAAACGACTCATGAAAGAAAGAACGACTCCTCAGATAGGACGTCTCCGGTGAGTCCGATTTCAGGGTTATTTTACTTCTTTTGGATCAGTGCTGTATTCACTGTAATGTGATGTGACCTGACTGGTGTCTGACCTCTATGTGGTCTCTATAGGGTGTTTTGGGTTATACCTGAGCTGGTGTCTGACCTCTATGTGTCTCTATATGGGGTGTTGCAGGGTTTTACCTGAGCTGGTGTCTCACCTCTATGTGGTCTCTATATGGGTGTTGTAGGTTATACCTGAGCTGGTGTCTACCTCTATGTGGTCTCTATATGGGTGTTGTAGGTTTTTACCTGAGCTGGTGTCTGACCCTATTGGTCTCTATATGGAGGGTTGTAGGTTTTTACCCGAGCTGTGTCTGACCTCTTGTGGTCCTATATGCAAAGGGTTTTAGGTTATACCTGAGCTGTGTCTACCTCTATGTGGTCCTATATGGTGGGTTGTAGGTTATACCTTAGCTGGTGTCTGACCTCTATTGGTCTCTATAGTGGGGTTGTAGGTTTTTACCTGAGCTGGTGTCGGACCTCTATGTGGTCTCTATATGGCAGGTTGTAAGTGTATATAGCCCGTGTCTGACCTCTGGTGGTCTCTATATTTGGGGGAGTGTTGTAGTTATACCTGAGCTGGTGTCTGACCTCTATGTGTCCTAAAATGGGGGTTTAGTTATACCTAGCTGGTGTCTGACCTCTATGTGGTCTCTATATGGGGGTTGTAGGTTATACCTGAGCTGGTGTCTGACCCCTATGTGGTCTCCCATAATGGCGGTTGTAGGTTATACCTGAGCTGGTGTCTGACCCCTATGTGGTCTCTATATGGCGGTGTTTTGTTATACCTGAGCTGGTGTCTGACCCCCTATGGGTTCCCTTTTATGGGGTGTTGTAGGGTTTTACCCGAGCTGGTGTCTACCTCTATGTGGTCTCTATATGGGTGTTGTTAGGTTAATCCGAGCTGGTGTCCTCACCCAATGGGTCCTTTTATATGGTGGGTTTGAGTTTTACCTGAAACTGGTGTCTGACCCCTATGTGGTCTCTAATATGGCGGTGTTGTAGGTTATACCTGAGCTGGTGTCTGACCCTATGTGGTCCCCTATATGGTGGTGTTGTAGGTTATACCTGAGCTGGTGTCTGAACCTCTATGTGGGTCCTATATGGGTGTTAGGGTTTTTACCTGAGGGTGGTGTCTGGGCCCACTCTCTTTTTTATTGGTGGTCCTCTATATGGCGGGTTTGAGGTTATTACTGAGCTGGTTTCTGATCTCATGTGGTCTCTATATGGCGGTTTGTAGGTTATACCTGAGCGGTGTCTAACTCTATGTGTCTCTATATGGGGAGTTGTAGGTTATATCAGCGCGAGTAATTAAATGGCAGAGTACATGTTCCCTGATAATAAAAGTGAGGGAACACCTCAGTTACACATTAAATTTCCTTGCTGGTTTTATTTTAGAAGGGGTGAGGGGCGTGACCAAGGGAAACGTGGGGGGATATTGTATGTTTGGGGGGAGGTGATATTGTATGTGGGTGAGGGATATTGTATTGGGTGGAGGGGATATGACGTTTTAAATGGGATTATTTGTTTTTGTGGGTGGAAAAGGGGGTTTTTGTATGTGGGTGGAAAGGGGGATTAAGTAGTTGGCTTTGGGGGGGAAATATTGTATTTGGATTAAATTGTAAATGTGGGGTTGAGGATATGATTATTTTTGGGGGTGGAGGGAGCAGGTATTGTGTAAAGGGGGAAGGAGGGTATATGTTTTTTTGTGTTCGTAGGGATAATTTATTTGGGTTGAAAAGGGGAAATATTTTGTCATTGGGTTTTTAGGGGATTATTTTTTGGTTAGGGGATATTTGGGAAAAGTGGTAGGGGGAAATTTAAGGTGGGGGAGGGGGAAAAAATTTGTATTTTGTAAGGGGGATAAATTTTAAAAACTATGAAAAACTTATTAGTTTTAGATTAAAAAAATTTATGTGGGTGGGGTCAGATATGACGTTTTAAATTGTGATTCTCCCCTCTGTCTACAAGTGTCACCTGCTGCAGGGGGTCACAAGGGGGCCTTATTGTTCTGTGTCTTGAGATTAGGGACATTTGCCAAGTGGGTTGGGCTTGGGATCCCTTACTCGTACTTTGCTAAGATATAATGCTCTCCTGTTAATAGGGGGGGTTTCCCACCAGACTTGATGATAGAAAGGGAGTTATTCCCTCTTTCAGAAGCAAAAAGGGTTAAATGATGGGATAGAGATCAGGTTTTAAATAGTGTGTATAGAGGTTAAGAGTTAGATATAATAAAAGTTACGTTTTAGTGTTTAACAATAGAGAAACAATAGATTTTAATTTTGCCTATGGCAAAATAGTAAATATAGTGATCAAAAGTCACTCTTTGGGTTCTCTTGCGAGATTCCCAATTTTTTGGGAGATTATGTGACAAGTTTGGTGAACAGGAATGTAAAATGGGGAATCAAAGGGAATGGCAGGTTTTTTTGAGTCAGAAAATTAATTTGGATATCTTTTCACAGGAAGCTAAGTAGTATTTTCAAATCAACCAATTCCATTGAATGAAACCTAACAACCCATATAGCCTTTAGAAATTAAATTAAACTTACAAACAACAAATTCGGGCAGGCTGGGAAGTAGCCAGTCTAGAGACATATATACAACAACAAATTGTGTATAGAGGATTAAGGATCACTTTGAGACCAAATACACATTTAGAGGATCCCATTTTTATCAAGGGCTGGGAAAAACTGCTAACTGAATGCTCTCTGAAATTTATGAAATATCTGTCAAATATGAGAGAATTTCATTCAATAAATTAAGTGAACAACTAAATCAGGAAGATAGTGGAAGATTAATAACTTTCGGCCCCATCCAGATTTCCCGGAATTAGAACAAAAATTACAAGGAAACATAGAATCTCGAGAGAAAAATTAAAGGAAAGGAAACAAACAAATACTGAGGGATCGAAAAGATTTGAATAACAATCAGGTTTATATTTGGAAAAATAGTAGATTTACCTACAAACCTAATCTATATTCAGATCTGTCAGATTCAGAGATAGATAGATATGAGATAGGTAGATAGATAGATAGATAGATAGATAGATAGATAGATGGATAGATAGATATGAGATAGATAGATAGATATGGGATAGATAGATAAATAGATAGATATGAGATAGATAAGGAAGATTAGAATAAATAGATGGATTTTGATTAGATAATAGATTAGATAGATAGAAAAGATAAGAAATAGAATAATAGATTTGATAGATAAAAGAATGAATAGATAGATAGAGATAGATATAGATAAAATGGATGGGTAGATAGATAGATAATAGATAGATAAAAATAGATGATAGATAATAGATAGAAAAGAAAAGATAGATAGATAGATAGATAGATAGATAAAAATAGATAGATAGATATGGATAGATAGAAATGAAGAAGATAAAAATAGATAGATAGATAGATAGATAGATATGAGATAGATAGATAGATAGATAGATAGATAGATAGATAGATGGATAGATAGATAGACAAATGAAGCCTATGTGCCCTACAATGTTTGGAGGCGCCTTGAAGACACTTACAGAGGTGAGTCTGTCTCACAATTTGATCCAAATGGCGCGCGCTCGGAGCCTCAGATTTTCATGCACACTCTATATAGCTGATATGACTCCTCACACACGGGTAGTTCTCAGCATTTGCAATGTGCGGATGTATTTGCTATTTTTTATGTGTTTAGATAAATAGATATTTTATCAAGGTTATAAAGAGTCATTGCTTCTGTTCCTGATAGAGGGATATCATCAGATCTATTTTGGGCCTCCCTGTAGGTGCCGGCTGATGTGTGAAGCTTCCCCTCTGCACAGACAGACACGGACACCGAGGAGGATGGCAGAATTTATGCCAGGTCTCATGACATCGCCACACGGATGCGCAGACAACACAATGCTGACGTTTGAGCAAATTTGCATCTCACTTTGCCTCAGCTGGCAGCATTTAAACTTCCACACCAGATGGTTCTAGATTTAGACTCTCTGCTATCATTTGGGGCATACATAATACAGAGCCTGTATCAGTAGACGGGGAAAGTGCTGCGGTATTAGAAATCTCATCCCCGCAGCCGGCGCAACATTAATATTTCTCCAACTATTTGAGATTCCGCAGAAACAACAACAGTAAACATCGTGGCCCATGCGAGTCGCACAGCTCATGTATAATTCTCCCGCAAATTACCGGCGATAATACTAATATTCTGTGTATTCCTGACGAGAATCATTGGAGAACAATCGCAGGAGCGTGAAATGCGTCCATGCATTATACAAATGTCATTATCTTATTTCTGTGGCCGGGCGATCGAGTTGCCGGGTTTTGCCTTGTATTGGTTTTCAGGAGGATCAGATGCGCTCCCACACGTCGTATTGATCTCATGCGCACATTACGGCTCTTCTAAAACTGAGGCTCGCTTTAAAAATCATGTTATATCTCAATGATCTCAGAAGTGAGAAGGGGAAAACTATCGTGAAGAAGAGCAAATAGACGGCAAAAGCAATTATAAACTAAAAGGGGTTGTCCACTTTATGAAGACTTTATAACGTCTCATCTTATTATGCATATAATATGAATTAAAAACTCTGCTCTTATACATCTTTATAGCAGCGCAGTGGATCTAGAAGAAAAATGGTACAGCCGACATTACAATCCATAATAATGCTCAGATGAGTAACTGTATGGACTAAACAGACTTGTGACCACCACACAGGTCATGTGACCCTGGTATCCAGGTAACAGTAGTGTATGGAGGAGCAGAACTTCTCTAGTATACCCCCACCAGCAGCTCTTATCATGTGACCACCACACAGGTCATGCCACCACGGACCAGTACCCCGTAGGATGGAGACAGAATTATCCCAGAAACTCCCAGCATTTACTGCCCCACACTTATCATTTGACCACCACACAGGTCATGTGACCACCACACAGGTCCCTGTGACCCTGAATCCAGGGAAAAAGTAGTGTAATGGAGGAGCAGAAACTTCTCCAGTATTAAAACCTCCAGCAGCTCTTATCATGTGACCACCACAAAAGGTCATGTGACCCTGGTATCCAGGTAACAGTGTGTATGGAGGAGCAGAAACCCTTCTCCAGTATTACTACCTACGCAGCATCTTATCATGTGACCACCACACAGGTCATGTGACCCCTGGTATACAGTAACAGTAATGTTATGGAGGAGCAGAACTTCCCCCAGTATTACAAACCTCCAGCAAGTCTTATCATGTGACCACCACACAGTCAAAGTGACCACCACACAGTCATGTGACCCTGGTATCCAGGGAACAGTAGTGTATGGAGGAGCAAACCTTCTCCAGTATTACTCCTCCAGCATAGTCTTATCATGTGACCCCCACACAGGGCATGTGACCCTGGTATCCAGGGAACAGTAGTGTAAGGAGGACAGAACTTCTACAGTAATTACCACCCCAGCAGTGTCTTACATGTGACCCCCACACAGGTCATGTGACCACCACACAAGTCATGTGACCCTGGTATCAAGGTAATAGTAGTTATGGAGGAGAAAACTTCTACCAGTATTACTACCTCCAGCAGCGTCTTATCATGTAAACCACCACACAGGCATGGACCACCACACAGGTCATGTGACCCGGGTATCCAGGTAACAGTAGTGTATGGAGGAGCAGAACTTCTCCAGTATTACTACCTCCAGCAGCATTTCATCATGTGACCACTGGATGGAGATTACATGAGGGAGGTATCGGGAGATTAGGGCAGATATCTATGGGTGGGGGGGCAGGTTATTTAAAGCCTCATATGTCACTGTTAATATTTTAAACTGGATTTTTTAGGTTAATGGGTAGTCACTGAAGGGATTGGCAGAGGGGAGAGGCAGAGGAGGAATAAGGAGAGAGGAGGAGCAGCCGGGCTGCAGAGTTGATGATAGATTGGAGGAGAGTAACCGTGTGAGATGGGAAGCCGCAGAGAAGGTTGCTGCTGTCGTCCAGGCAGGAGATGATGAGAGCTTGCACCAGAATTTTTGTTAACATTCAAAAAAAGGAGAGGATTCCAAACTCCAAGTACTTAGTGGTTAGAGTTTAAAAGTGCAGTGTGAAATGCAGGGGTCAGAGGTTGTCCTGACAGTAAAGTTATCCATAATAGCAATACTAGACTGTAGGCCGCTCACAGACAGGGCCTTCTCCCCCTTTAAACCAACCCATGAATCAATAAACTCAATGACATGTAGAAACACGCAGTCTCGGCTGCGAGTACACAGGAATTAGCGCTACTGTTAAAAGTTGGAATCAAAAAAGGCAATAGAACACTGGGCTTTCGCCTCTATTAAAATGTCTATTTTTATCCAATATAAAAAGTAAAAACGGGACTACGCGTTTCGCAAAGCTCTAGTTTGCTTCATCAGACCTGACCTGACCTGATGAAGCAAACTAGAGCTTTGCGAAACGCGTAGTCCCGTTTTTACTTTTTATATTGGATAAAAATAGACACGTTAATAGAGGCGAAAGCCCAGTGTTCTATTGCCTTTTTTGATTACAACTTTTAACAGTAGCGCTAATTCCTGTGTACTCGCAGCCAAGACTGCGTGTTTCTACATGTCTTGTACCGCGGACTTTCTCTAAAGTGTGGATCTTCCCGTGATTTCCCAGGATCAGCGGCTTCTGTTTTGTGAACCTTTTGGGTCGTTAAGCTTTCTTTGTGAGTTGTACCACCACAGTACAACCATTCCAGTATTACACGAGAGTGCGCCTCGTTCTCCATTCTTTTTTTCTTGTCTAGCACTTTAATACAATAAACTCAATGAATGTTTTTATCTTTTGGTTACGTTATGTTGTTTTTTAACTCTTCTGTGTCTTATATGTACTGCACAATAGTGTTCATAATAATACCCTTCCTAATCTAGGCCTCCAGCAGTGCTATAGAGCTGCTGTGTAATGATAATGAGATGACTCTGCTGACCTTGTCCCAGCCTACACAACAAAGCTGAAAAGTGACCTGCAGGAAAAAAAACAAAAAAACATCCCAGTGTATTGTGTACGCTCCAGGGGCTAATGTAAAAACTGAAATATTTTGTTGTTTTCCTATAGATAGTCACATGAAAGAACACCGTAAAAATTGATAGATATGTCTTTTACGTGATTGATACAAGCATGAGGAACTCCATTTACAATTAGAGGCCATTCTAAAATGGGAAAAGTCAGCTTGCTTGGGGCATACACGCACTCTGAACCTCTTGGGTCCAAAGCAAATTACCAGCCCCCCTCCCACCAGTTGGTATGTGAAAGATGTATAGATGTAGATCCTCTGTATAGGGAGAATAATGTTTTAATGTGAATATATATTTTAACCCTCTATGGTTTACTTTGAAGTGTAATGTAACATTTTATAGATAGTTTTGTCAAGATAGCTTAGTATATTTGTACACATTCCAAATGCCAGAAGCACACTATCAACTAAAAAACTATCCAAGGAATATTTGAAAAAACACATTTCTGTTACTAGGGATACATGAAAACTTGGGGTTCTTAGTTCACACTTTTGATCAAAACTGCTTAAGCCCACCTCTGAAACTTCAACGGGATCTCAATGCAGGTGGGTCCTAACACTAAACGTTACCTCTCATTGGAGCCTGTTCAGACTTCCATACTTCAAGGAGTGAAAGAACCAGCTAACTGAGCACACCGCACTGATTTAAAAAACCTGTGAAGGTGGGCGAAGTGCAAAAAGCCAATGAAGGTAGCCACTCTTCCATACACAGACTGAAAGACAAAATTTGGCTCTGAACATCCAAAAAACCTTTTTCTTGAAAAAAATGAGCATAGGTGCACACTGGTGCGACAGTAATATACATACACATTCCAAATGGCAGTAGCACACTAGCAACTAAAAAACCATCCAATGCACATATGAATATTTGAAAAAAAGCATCTCTGCTACTAAGGATACATGAAAATTTGGGGTTCTTAGTTCACACTTTTGATCAAAACTAGTTAAGCCACCTCCCGATTTCGTTTTTTAGTTGATAGTGTGCTGCTGGCATTTGGAACGTGTATGTATATTACTGCCGCAACAGTGTGCACCTATGCTCATTTTTTTCCAGAAAAAGGTTTTTGGATGTGCAGAGCCAAATTTAATATATAGTTGTGGCACAGGTAACATGGGTCTTGCAGGCTCCTGCTATTGCTAGATGAGGTTAGCACTTGCTATGGTGAAGCAAAGCAGTGGGATTTCAATTAGAAGAGCCGGCAGACATCTTTCGCCCTCCGCGCCTTTCTGCTGCGCGCGCCACACAGGTTAAGTTACATCTCTACAGTCTGAGCGTCAGCAGCTGGTAATTTGTCACACTGCAACGCCGTCTCCGGGATGACAATCCAGCCATCTCTGTGATAAATGCTCAAAGTGGGATTTAGTCAAGGGCTCATAATTTAATAATCCGATCTTAATTGATGGCCAATAATCCCACGACGCGTGCAACAAAACATCCTCCAAACAAAGGGATAGATGATGTATGAGGGGAAAAATACCTCCTGATTGAGTAAATCAAGATTGAAAGGAAGATGTCAAACGGCGGCTCCTAATCAAGTCGGATTTCTAGATCTCACGGTTATAAGCGCAATCGGGTCGGATTATATATTCTGCATGCTTATATCTGATACATAGCGCAGTGCAATGACACCGATGTATCTGCATTAGTATTTAAAGGGGAATTAATGGGGTTTTGCCAGGAAGCGAGTTCCTTACCTAACAGGCTGATACTCCCCTCTTGCACCTTGAAAAAAGGGGCGCTGTGTTTCTGTGTTTTAAAAAAACAAGTACCTCCTCTGTGATGTCATCGCTCCACCTCCCATGCGCATTCCTGATACTCAGTCTTTGTAGTTGAGCAAACTTGTTTTGCTAATCCACAGAGGAGAACTGTATTGTGCACAAGCTATATGTGATTTATTTCTCCCTCTTATTTGCTCAGGAGAGAAGATAAGCTCAGCAGACACCTTCTTTCATTCCTTCAGAAATGGCTGCAGGGGGAGAGGGATGATGGCTGAGCAGGGAGCAGGGAGCTTCTGCATGTTTATTCATATAATTACATTACAACCAGTGGATTCTCTATACAAAAGACACAGGATCTTTCTCCCCAGTCCCTTCAAACTCGTTTAGTTCCCGCCATCAGATAAGAATGAAAACAACGCAACGGGGCCAGATCAGCTCCTGCGCCCGGCTGTCTAATGTAAACGTCAAAAACCAAGGGCATTTTAGCCAGCTGTACCTCACAAGCTTCACTTTTTTTAATGACATATATTAGAAAATGTTTAAAAACCCGTTTTGGGGGATCCCACGTCAACATTAGATCGTGGCAAAACACCTTTAACAGCACTTTGATTGGCTTTAAACATGTTGGCAAAGGTAAGTACATACTATTAACGAATACATTGTTGTTTTGATTTTGCCTTCCTTCAGAGTTAGAGCAATTCTTATCTCCTGCTGTGTAAAGCTCCGGGGTTTTAACCAACCCGCCCTCTCTGATTTAGACCCCCGGGCCTGGTTGTGATGTCACTCCCTGATGTGTCTTATCAGCAGCACAGGAGCTTGTTTATGTTTCGTATTGGTGAACTTTGACTCTTTATTTCTCTGCAGCCTTCTGCCCTTGTGATTAAACCCCTCCATTACTAAAGTTTCTCAAACAGGCTCAGCTAAGAAGAGAAGAGCTGAAATATCAGTCACTGCTATAGAACGACCCACAGACCAAACAGGAAGTGGAAGTCGGAAGCTCTAGAATTGCCTGCAGCCTGAACAGGAAGTAGGAGCTTGGATCTGTAGATCCACCCACAGCTTGAACAGGAAGTGTAAGCCTGAAGCTATAGAACTGCCTACAGCCTGAACAGGGGAAATAAGAGCCGAAACGTGGAACTGCCCACACCCAAACGGAAATGGGAGCTTGAACGTGGGGAAATGCCCACACCTAAACGGGAATGGGGGCCTGAAGCTTTTAAACCCCCCACAGCCCTACAAGAAGTTTCGGGCAAGTTTAAACCTCTAACCTCACGTTGGAGCCGAAACTTTGAAATACCCACAAAATAAAAGGAAGTGGGGGCCGAAGTGTAGAAACCACCCACAGCCTAAATGGAAGTGGGAGCCTGAACTGTAAACCCCCTCACAGCCGAAAAAGGAAATGGAGCCTGAAGCGTAGAACTGCCCCCCAGCCTAACAGGAAATGTGAGCTTGAAGCTGGCTGTGAAAAGCAGGCTGTTTGAAAACCTCTTAACCTCTTTAAGACCACATTGCATTAAATAAAGCGATACTCTCAGTTAAATAAATCCTTAAAAAGGTACTTCATATAGGTAAGTTGATCCCAAAAACACATAAAAACCCTGGCCTTGATGTAGGATTAGGGTTACAGTTATGGGGCAGGCTAGGAGGATGGCAAAAAAAAAATTCAGTTTCGGGATGTCCTGAGCCAGGCTTGTATTAACAGCATTATGGGCCCCCGGGCATAGCAGTGCACTGAACCCCCTGTACAGAAAGTGATTGTTATAACATTGCTTTCCGTATGCAGCTGTTATGTGGTCAGTGAATGTCGGTATTATTTGAATATTGTATGTTGGTACTTAAATTGTGTTGTTTTCCAATGAACAGTACATTTTACTAACACTGTACAGCAGCATTAATGAGGCAACTATATGGAATTGATATTTGGCCTGAATATGTCACTGTTATTTACAAACCATAGTATCTGCCCAATTTATGAGCTCAAAGCTCATAAAGGAAAAACTTTTGGGGGAATTGACTTGGGGAGATTAAGGGTAGATACAAACACACATCCCGCGTTGCTGTGAAGGCAATTTTTTCAGGATGATTATTAACTTTTGGGCCAAGTGTGGTGGAATTTCCAAAACTGTGCAGTTTGTATGTTGCTGTAGTAAATGAGGGCAGGGACAATTGCCATGCCAACATTGGTTACAAAGGTGCCCAATGGATGAGTGGCATGCTATCGTGCAGCAGCGTACCACCAAAATCATGCAGGGGGCGACCAAATGTGTGCCTAACACAATAGCGATCTTACTGTGTAAGGGCCCTGGGGCGACGGATTCACGCACCCCCGCTAAACCCCAGTGAAAGGGGGCCAGGAGCAACGGATTCCCTGCCCTCGCTAACCCAAATGTGGGAATGGGCCAGGACGCGGTGCACTGCACCTCGCTAACCCTACTTGTATGGGGGCCCCGGGCAGACATTCACCACCTCTGCTAACCCTACGGTAAAAGGGGGCCCCGGGGGCACACATGTCACTGCACCTCTGCTAAGCCTACTTTGATGGGGCTCAAAGCAAGGATGCCCCTGCCCTCTGCTAAGCCTACTGTGTATGGGGGGCCTCCAAAGCAGACGGATGCTCCACTGCTCCTCGTCTAACCCTAACTGTGATGGGGCTCCCAAGGCTAGACGTGATGTCACCGCACCTCTGCCTGAACTCAAAGCTGCTTAATGGGGGAGCCAGCCGGAGCAGAACGGAGTAATGTCCACTGCAACCTCTGCTAAACCAATACTGTGTATGGGGCTCTCAGGGTTCAACCAGAAACGATTGTCACTGGTCACTGCACCTCTTCTAACCACTACACATTGTAAAGGGGCCCTGGAGCATACACGGATGTCACTGCACCCTCTGCTTAACCTACTGTTATGGGGCCACCCAAAGCAGACGATGTCCTGCACCCTCTGCTAATCCTACTGTGTAAGGGGACCCCTGAGCAGACGGATTCTCACTGCACCACTAGCTAACCATACTGGGTCATGGGGCCACCTGGGATGCAGACGGATGTCACGCACCTCCTTGCTAACACCAACTTTGTGTATGGAGGCCACTGGGAGCAGACGGGAATGGTTTTTCACTGCACTCTGTGCTTAACCACTACCTGTGTATGGGGCTCCGGAGCACACACGCGGATGTCACTGCACCACACTGCTAACCCCTCAACTGTGTCTATGGAGGGCTCACTTGAGCAGACGAAGTCACTGCACCTCTGCTAACCCTACTGTGTATGGAGGCACCGGAGCGGAGAATGGATGTCACATGCACCTCTGCTAACCCTACTGTGTAAGAGGGGCTCCCGAGCAGAACAGATGTACACTGCGCCCACTGAGCTAACCCTACTGTGTATGGGTGCCCTGAAGCAGATCTGATGTCACTGCACCTCTGCTAACACTACTGTGGTCATGGGCCCCCAGCAGACACGATGTCACTGCATCTCTGCTTACCCTACTGTGTATGGTGCCCGGAGCAGGATGGGGATGTCACATGCACCTCTGGTCACCCTACTGTGCTTTGGGGTCGAAGCAGACGGAATTCACTGCACTCTGCTAGCCCTACTGTGTATAGGAGCCCCGGAGCAGACGGATGTCACATGCGACCTCGCTACCCTAACTGTTATGGGGCCGTCCGGATCATACATGTCACTGCGCACACCTCTTCTCAACCCTACTTGTGTAACACACGGCCACCGGATCATACGGATGCACTGCACCTCTGCTAACACTACTGTGTATTTGGGCTCTGGAGTCACATGGATGTCACTGCACTCTCTGCTATCCCTAGCTGTGTATAGGGCGCTGGGCAAGGGCATTTTGCTGCCCTAAGGGCAAAGTACAGCCAATGGCGCCCCCCTCGCTCCCCAAAAAATTGCACCCCCCCTAATTCCTCTCACCCCTGCGCCAGTTACTCTCGCCTCTGCGCCAGGCCCTCTCGGTACCTGATATCATTTCCTCTCTCTCCCACGCCGCTGCGCAACGGTTACTCCTCTCACCACTGCACTACTCTGTCCCCGGCAGCAGTATACTCTCCCCCTGCACATTACTCCACCCCCTCAAACTAATTAACTCTCTCCCTCCCCCCCCGCACCAACTTTACTTTCCTCCCCCCTGCACCAACTTACACTACTTCCCCTGCAACCAGTTACTCTCTCCCCCCTGCTACCACTCTCATCCCACATCAGTAACTTCTTACCAAATCTACATAAACCTGTGCCATGGCAAATCTTGCGAGCATACAGGAGCCTAAAACATCGGACGCAGGCCCTCTGTGTACTTTTTGGTTTCACATGTGCGAATTTTTCATGCCTACACTTGACTGACTCTGCAGCGTTATCTGTTACATAGAAAAACCTTCTGTTTTCTGTACACATATTTTCTCATAGCACATTCCACATAGATTCCCGTCCATCACCATCATCATCACTTGTAACAAATGGAAACAGTGATGACAAATTAGCTTTTCAAACAAGCGTGCTCACCGACGTATGACCGTTGCAATACCCCTAAATAACAGTCAACCGAATAAATCCACCATACTGTAGCAAATCTACCGACGCTATGAATGTTACTTGAAAAAAACACTCCTACAAAAACCAAAGACCCAAACTATTACAACTTAAGGATCAAACTAATCCTGCCAGACCCTGAACCGATAACGCAACCCCCACATGTGACTATATAGCTCGTACACAGGCCATGATTACATTATCGCACCGCCATGACAGAGTGACCAATAATAGTGCGTAGTGACACTCACCAGGAACGTCTTCTTTCCTGCGACTCGAGTCCCCGTAACACTTTCCCTTTCTTCTCCATCCGTTCACCACCTTCATGCTGATTTCTCCCGGCCAATACTGTGTCCCTCGCGAGATTTGGACACAAAATATCTTAGTAATCCTCCCATATCCAGTCAACTCCTTACTTATAGGGTAAAATAAGTCTACCTCTCATCACAGACAGTAATATGTCCGCCCCATATAGGAATCTATATATTGTCCCGAGCAAATTTATACTAGGTAATAATATGTCCTCAAACTAGGCGAGATAATTATAGGTCCCCATCAGTATACAGATATATATAAATTATTATATATATATTATATAAGTATATATAAATATATTATGATAATAATATATACTATATATCAAATTATATAAATTCTATATAGTATAATAATATAAAACTACGTATTGTAACAGGAGGATGGGATCCGCTTTGCCAACGCAAAGCGAATGAGACATAGCTAAGGCCTCAACGGCCAGTGAACGGAGTCTAAGTAGCACCCCGGTTTCACAGAAGCCCGCCGCCAAAGCGGTATGGCTTGCTGCGGCGTGAGGCCTACTACCGAGTTCGTAACCACCTGTACGTGACTTGCCTTGCGATTGGCGGCGGGGTACAAGTGCGATTGGTGCAAAATCGTAATCCGGAGGCGTAGTCCTGGGGACAGGTCAAAGTCAGGTGCAGGCTGCAGAGTTCGTAGTCACGAGACGGGCAGACTTTCAGGCAAGGCGGCAAAACCAGGCAAGGTCAGCAAAACGTAAGCAGAGCGGAACTGGTAAACGCGAAATCAAGACTGAACTCACAACAACAACTCTATAGACGCTCCAAAAAACCCACCAACTATGACTGGCAGCGAGTGCTAAGGCGGATGTACCTACCAATTAGGACCAGCGTGCCGACAATTAACCAATTATAAAAGGCGCGGCTGGCCCTGTTAAATCCGACCAGCCCAGTTACGCGAGCTTGCGCGTGCACTTAAGCAGGGAAGTTAATGCACTTCGTCGGCATATGTACCAACGCTGGAGACAGAGCGAGGATCGGGGTACTGGTAATGATGACTGTTGTTTCTCCGCCCCTAGGGACAGAAGGACCCACGGCTGTGGGCACCGAGCAGCACCCGCTGGCCGTACACCCCGTGCTCACCGGGGACTGCCCGCGATGGCGACTGCGGCGCCGGCGCCCGTGACAGTCAACCAACTCCCCCCCCCCCTTAGCTCTCCCACCTCTCTTCCTTTGAAATGTAGGCTGAGGCAGATCAGGGACAAATTTGGTCCTCAGGATGCCCAATGAACGCCCTGTCCCGGAGTGCCGAAGACCCTTCCATGTCAGATCAATATAGAACCGCTTCCCTCACTGTCCTTTGCAGCCAGCTCACCATCCTTATGGACACTCAAGATGTAACAGTGCCTAGTCAACAGGAGAAGGCGAAGACAGGTCTGCAGGGAGAAGCGGTAGTCTCGCACCACAGAGGCTCAGTGATTGACACCGTGTCAATACCGTTCGAGGATACGTAGTAGTCGGGGGCATGCGAAGCTTTAGAGGAGACGGGGTCAACTGCTGGAGCACCACAAAAGTGACCCATGGTATATCGAGGGCCCAACTTGTAATCTGGTCACCTTATACCGGACTGTGTACTTAGCATATAACCAAACCCTAGTCGCTGTCGCAGTCTCTGAAATAGAGTGAGTGGCCTACTTATTCCTGTCAGCCGACGCTTGTGGCGGGCAGAAGCTCTGAGCAGTGCCTTTCTTTCTTTGAGCAGCCAGAGAGCCTGTTAAGTCCCTTACTTGGACATCCAACGGTCAGAGGACAAGATAGACGCAGTATGCTAGAGGGACGAGGTTGGGCGGGGATTGTAACCCAAAGACAACAAAAAAAGGGGGAAGGACCCCATCGCATTCAGACTTAAAGAGTTCATAAGCGAAACTTCTGCCAAGTTGAAGAAGATCAGCACCAGTTTATCCTTACTAGCGGACAAACACAAAGTTCCGCAAAGTAGGTTGCCCAACACCTGGTTAACCCTTTCTACTACCTTGCCCTTTATTTGAGGGTGGTATGCAGACACTGAAAAATCCAACTGAATCTGCAACTGACCAGCAACAGTGCACCGGGAGTCCGAAAATTCTTAGCGACAAACTTGGACTCCACTGTCGTAGACAACATTGCAACGGAGGACCGGCAAGCTCTGGAAAAAAAGTTGGAAAACAATGTTGTAGCCAGGCCAGCTGGAGAGGCAAGAGGTATCCCAGGCAGTGGGATAAACAGTGAGGAAGACCCTTTTCGCGAGAAGGATCGGTCCCACCACCCCATATGACCAGCTGTTTCCCACGATGAAGGTTGGAAGATCTGTGACAAGTCCAGGCGACATGAGTCCAGGGTTTTTTCTCCGGCACAGGAAGAGGACTGAATAAGCCGCGGGGCTTGAGGCGGAGGAACCTATATTCGGGCACCAAGTGAGATCAGTAGACCCAGCCACAAAGACCTGACGAATCTTGAGAAGAGTGGGCCACCACGTTAGTAGCGGGAGACCACCTGAAGAGACTTATGGATTCCTGGATGCCAGCTGTTCGAGAGAAGCAATGTCCCACTGTATCATATTCTAAGCCGCACGCGCCCGGGCGCATCATAAGTCTTACCCCAGGGGGCACTACGTCTGAAGATCCACGGGGGAGCCGTGTAGAGGCCGTTCAGGAGGGGACCAATGTGCCTGTGGAGAAAGTTTGAGACCCCACCGAATCAGAGGCGCGACTTAGGAGCGTCCCAGCTTTGAAACCCCCCCGATTTTTGTTTTCTTCCCGGCTGGCCGCAAAGTTGTAAGCAGGAAGATCAAAAACGGCGACAGAAAAGGGGCCATCTATCCTGCCGGGGGATTCTGAGGGCGTTGACCGACTGAAGATATCTACGGAGGCTTTTATGGCCGTGAAAATATCAATCATGGGTCCGACCGAGCCCCCTCCAGCAAGGTGCGACGCCAACTCTTCTAGGGCCAGCTTTATGGCCAGTAATATCGCGATCCCCTAATGGTATAATTCTTCTCGCCCGGAGAGAAAAGATGGTTCGGAGAAGAATCCGCGAACAGTATGACCAGTTTACCCAGGAGACCTCTGCAAGGAGACAGCACCTATATCACCCCACCGATTAGGCAATCCACAGTCCATAATGAAGGCGGTTTCGGGTACCGGTCGTAGACAGAAAGCCGGAGCAGACACGACACGCGCGGATTTAGACAGGCTGAAGGGCTTCATTTGAGCTTCCGGGGCCAGTGACTTGGGATTGGCGTATTTTCTTGCGGTTATAGCCACCAAGCGAGGCCACAAGTCGTAGAGAAATGTGGGATAAATTGATCATTTATAATAATTAGCAAATCCTATGAAAACTGTTGAGAATGAGCCCCGAAGGCCACCGGTTTGTGGCCACTGCAACACTGCGGATCAGTTTTGAGGGATCCATCCGGAGGCGCCCTTATCAGCAACGATCTATACCCTAAAAATGCAGGCTGGTACGTTCAAAGATACACATTCCTCTGGTTAGGCAGAACAAAGCTGATGGGTACGGAAGATCGCCTGAGACCTGGCAAACAGTGGTGGAGCGTTGAGTTACGAGATCTGAGAAACAGATTAGGATATCTCGTCCAAGTATAACAATAACCACAGCTGTAGAGTCTAGGTCCGCGGAAAGAATCTCATGTACGAAGCTTTGGTAAATACAGCAGAGCGTTGTAGAAGACCGAACAGGCATAACAGATACCTCGAATTGGCCATCCCGAGCGAGATAAAATCGCGTGTTTCCACTCGCGATACACCTCTCTATATACGAGATCAAATTATAAGCGCCCTGCGATGAATCCAGCTTAGGAGAATATTTCTCGCGGCCACGCAGTGCGGTCGACTCGTTAGAGCTATCGATATGCAAGGGCAGAGGGTTAGCGATTCTTATGAGATTTTATTTAAGCCCGATAGTCGATGCAGTTCCTTCGAGAGACCCATCTTTTTTTCTTCTCTCCACAAGACAGAAAGCCGGCCCTTGCCGTAAGACGATGGACTTACGATACCCCTTTGCGGAGGATTCTCCTTGATTTTATTCAGACATACGCCTTAAGTCGCCGGGACGAGGAGAGTGGATAAAACCCTTGGCCCTCTGGGAAGGAAGTACAGACCAGTGTTGCAGGTCAACATGGACAGTCGTAAATGCCGTAGAGGGAGGGAGAGTTTCTGGCCTGAGCCTCTCCAGAAAAAACATCTGCAAAGTAAGTCCCAATATTGCGTAGGTAAGACCTGAAGGAGGCTTGGCAGACATCAGTAAAGCGACCTTAGGAGCGAGTTTGAGGTACAGGACAGGCAACTTGAGTGCGACATACGCAGAACCCAACGACATGACTGTCACCTGTGCTCAACCAAGGACGGAGTATGGAGACCTGCACCCAAGGAAGGCCCAACAAGGAAATTTCAAGAGGAGAGACCGAGTGCAGGTGACAAGAAAGTGCAAACGTTTCCATTGTGAATAGCCCCATCTGCAGGAGAAGGGAGCCGTACGGAAACGATTGGCGTCCATAGGCATCTCGCCACTGCGACCAAGACACAAAAATGGGTTCTGCAACGCTGGAGTCACCGGGAAACGAAACATGAGTCACAATTTGTCTGCACTGGCTTTATGAAATTCACTCCTGCCGATCCAGAATCAATAAAGGGCTTGGCCCTGAAAGGTGCTGCGTCCGGAGAAGCAACCATGTATAACGGGCATGGTCAGACGGGGAGAGCCGTTCTGACTACCTCAGGGTCTAGCGCCTCTCCTTACGAGCCCTTAAGGTGCACGGAAAGTTTTCCCGAAAGCGCATTCCGGACAGTCCCCAATGACAAGGTGGCTCAGAACCAAGCCCACAAATAGAAACACACAGCGCTGCTTCTGGCGACTCCTTGCAAACGTTTCCTCCTGGAGACAGGTGTCTCATCATCCAGCTGCATAAGGTTCTTTCATACAGAAGATTACCCATCGGAGAGGAGGAAAGGTGACCGCATGTAACGGGGGAGACCAAGCGGGGAAACTGGCCGTTGGACGTGGGGACTGATTTCCCTTGTAATTTGCGTACTCTGTTCTATCTTCGGTTGGCCAAATAGTAATTAGTCATCCCAAGGCAGACTTAGGTGAGACTCGCCGAGCGAGCGGAGACTCAGTCCTTGATTCGCGCCCCGGGAGCCTTGCCAAAAATGTCGCCACCGAACGAACACGCTTTCGTTGTTCCAAGACTCCAGCTCCTGAAGCGAGCTTGCGAAACTGCACGGAATACTGACCGACAGTGGTGCGTCGCCCTTGACGAAGCCATAAGCAGACGCGTCTCGGCAGCCGAGGAAAGTAAACGAGCCTGTGTTCGCTCCAATAAGACGGAGCGAACCTACCCGTAGAGGAAGAGTTTGAAGTTCCGCTGTCTCGAGAGGATCCCCAATCGAATCACCATAAACAGTGCTTAGCCCCAAGCCAAGGAGCTTCTCCATACAAGCGGCTGATTAAGAAGGCCACCTTGGAGCATCGCTCTGGATGGAAATTGCGTCGCCACATCATCTCGAGGTGGTATGGATCAATCTGGCTGATGAAGTCCCCTGCACTTCTTTGGGTCTCTCCATCGTAGCGAGAAGGGGGAGTTGGCAGATGACAGAGAGGGATCTCCGAAGCTGAAGCAAGGTAGAGCTATGGATGGCCGGATGCATACGGTTTTCAGTAGGTAGCATGATGCGGCAGCAGTGTGAGCAGATGGGATCGCACAGGTTCTGCATCATGGACTCCGCAAGCTGGTCGATTGCGTTGACACTCTGCTGGGCGACAGCTGTCTGATGTCCCTGAGATCAGGCAGAAGGTAACCCACTGGGCAGGATTCCATGGCCAGTCTGTACTGTGAAATCGGAGGGGTGGATCCGCTGGGGGCCAACGTCAAGTCTAGATGATAGCCATGCCCACGCCAGGGACGGAGTCTAAGTAGCCCCCGGTTTTTTCACCAGACGCCCGCCGCAAAAGAGCGAGATTTGGTCTTGCTGCGGGATTGGGCAAAATGTGATGGATAACAAATGCAAAGGTAAGGAACCAAAGGAATTCATCCAGTTTCATGCCGTGAGGCAACCAGGTCGTTACCGTCCCTGACGTTGACTTGCTATGGCGGATGGTAGCCAGGGGTAAGCAGCGTGGTGCAAAATCGTGTAAATCACGGAAGGCGTAGTCGGGGGACCCCCCCCCACACATAACCTCCCAGGCAGGAAGGTCAGTGGCAGGCTCAAGCAGATGGTTTGTATGTCATAGACGGGCAGAACGGTCAGGCAGGCGGCAAACAGGCAAGGGATCAGGAAAACGTAAGCAGGTGGACGTACTGGTTACACGGAAACAACAAGACTGAACTCAACACACTCAAATGCTCCAAAAACACACCAACAGACTAGCAGCGAGTTGCGCTATGCACATGGCTAACCATATATAGAACAGCGGCCGACAATTAACCAATTAACAGGCGCGCTGGCCGCTTTAAATCCGAACCAGTTGCCTTCAGCGCGTGCCGCAGCTGTCTCCTTAAGCAGGGATTAATGGCGCGCGCGGAGAGCCTGTCAGAGGCTGGAGACACACAGGAGCGGGGACTGTAGTACGGCGTTTTCCAGCCTAGGGCAGAAGGACACGTGGGCTGCGGGCATCCGCAGCCCCGTTCCGACGCCCGATGCGCACTCCGGGGACGTGGCCGCGGCTAGCTGGCGGTCGAATCCAGTGCGCGCGCCCGTGACAATATATATACATAAATATAATATATACTAATACAGTACATATATTATATATATAATAAAAATAATGAATAATATATATATTAGTGTGTTGTGTGTGTGTGTGTTGTAGTGTGTTTCGTCCCTCAATATCAAGCAGGATATATGGAATTGTGTCCCGCCATAGACATCACATATATATATATAGGGTCATCTCAGGCACCTATATAGATATACGGGGGTACTCTCAGTTCAGGTATATTTGGAGCACTCAGGCAGGTACTATAGATATCAGGGTCACTCAGACCAGCTATAAGATAATAGGGGCACTCTACAGCAGGTTTATAGGGGCACTCAGCTGGTATCACGTATGATATATGGTCACTTCTCAGGCAGGTATTTAAGTTATTAGAGGCACTCAGGCATTATATTGGGCACTCAGGCCAGTGAATTAAGAGTTAGAGTCACTCCCGTGCAGTTATATATATATAGGGGCACTCCCCCCTCAGGTCAGTTATATAGAAATAGAAAGAAGTGAACAGCATTTGTGTGAGAGAGGATTATTCCATAGTAAAACCAAGCTATCTTTATTTTCTGAAATCATTAAGAAGACAATAAGCCTCCGAGTGAATGAAGGTCTGATTCGCGTTCTCTTTATGGTCTGGAATACGACCAACTCTACTCATAGGCTAATAGTAGAGGCAACTGCGAGGCAGGCATATAGAATATAGGGGGGACAAGTCAAATATATACGGCGGAATCAAACAAGGTAGATAATAAAGGAGGGGCAATCAGGCAGGAAATATAGATAAGAGGGACACACAGTTCAGAGGTATATTTGGGCACATCATGCATGCATATAGATAAGCGGGAGCACACAAGCAGGTATATAGTGCGGCATCACAGACAGTTATATAGTGCAGCACAGTGCAGGAGCATATAGATAATAATGGGACACACAGGCAGTATATAGGCGGGCACACAGCGCAAGGTATATAGAGGGCCACATCAGGCAGCCGTATATATATATTATAGGGGCACTCAGGCAGGTATATAGTGGCAACACAGGCAGGTATAAGGAGCACTCAGGGGCAGAACAGAGAATATGAGGGGCACACAGCAGATAGGTAGGGGAAGAACAACACACCACGGTAGCGTATACAGGGGCAATCGAGCAGGCATATAGATTATGTGACTACACAGAGCGGTATAATTGTGCATCTGACAGGCATGCATATATATATATGGGTGCATCACATGGCATGTATAAAATAAGGTTGGCAACACAGTACAGGTTATATAGATGGGCACTCATGGCGAGGTATATAGATATAAGGGGACACTCAGTGCAGTATATAGGGTCACACAAGGCAGGGTTAATAGGGGCAGATCTCACGCAGCGCATAATAGATATGAGGGTGTGTGGCACTCAGGTCGTTATAAAGGGGGCACAGATCAGCAGGATATATTAGGAGCACGTCAGGACACAGATATAGGGGGCACACAGGCAGGTACAATATAGGGGCACACAGCAGGTATAGTACAATAAGGAGGTTACTCAGTGCCAGTTCAAAAAATAACAACATTATATACACACATGAACCCTGCTTCCCTGGCCGCAGGCGCAAGAGTCCTCATTCAGCCATGCCTCCAGCGCTGCGGGATCGCTCCTCTGTCCAGATCCCCCAGGTGAGTGCTCAGCCTATACGTGGCTGTGCCACACTGAGAGTAGACGTCATCGCGCCAATGCTACAGCCTACATTTCACTGCGATCGTGCACGGGGTCGCGAATTGGGGGTCCTAAAGCGCTATGAGGAACCCGCAGCCCCGCTGATGTCAATCTCATGGCTTACCTGGAAGGTCCAACCATCCTCCGTTAGAGTCAGTCGCCCCCACACTGTCAGTGGAGCAGGGGAGCGCGTCGCTTCTCTGCTTCAACAGAAGACCCCTCAGGCTGTAAGTGCTCCAGGCGGTACCTCACTATACAGTCTAAAGAGAATCGCGCCGCACTCACAGGCCCACAGGCAGCGGCCTGGAACTACGGTCGAGGTGTCGGGGCCACCTGCTTGCGCCCCTTTAGAGACATGGTCAGAGGTAGGCGCCCCTAGGTCGATTGGCCTACCTCTGCCTACACCAGTTTTCCAGCCCGGAAGTAACTAGCAACCCTCAGCTAACTCTACTGAGTATGAGGGCTCCAAACAGACTATGTCACTGCACCTCTGCAAAACCCTACTAGTAGATATGGGCCCCGGAGCAAATGGATGCCACTGCACCTCTGCTAACCCAACTGTGTATGGGGCCTGGAGCAGACAGATGCCACTGCACCTCAGCTAACCCTACTGTGTATGGGGCGCCAGAGCAGATGGATGCCACTGCACTTCTGCTAACCAATCTACATTGCAGAAAGTTTTTAATTTTCACAACTTTATCAGAATTGGACCAATGAGTCACATTATCTGCTTCCTTGAACGGATGACATGTTGACGTGTCAAGCGATAAACATCAGAGAACAAACACCCACTATCCACTATTGGTGGAAGAACACAAGTTGATCGTGGCAGCGTTATAGTCTGTGGATGTTGTTGGATCATTTTCTGGGCCACTCATCCCTGTGGAAGGCGTTCTCAACATATCACGGTATAAATCCATCCTTGCAGATCCCGTACACTCATTCATGCTGATTATCTCCCCTAGGGCAGATGGGATCTTCCAGCAAGACAATACGACATGTCCCCATCAGGAAATCCCCAACATTGCTTGGAAGAACAGGACCAAGACTCCCAAGTACAACGCTGGCCCCTAATTCCCCAGGCCACAATAAAACATGTGTGGGAGCCCCTTGACGGTGATGTTGGCTCTATGGACCCTCCAGCAGCTGTATCCCCCTGGATGGTGGTGTTGGCTCTATGGCCCCTCCAGCAGCTGTATCCCCTGGATGGTGGTGTTGGCTCTATGGCCCCTCCAGCAGCTGTATCCCCCTGGATGGTGGTGTTGGCTCTATGGCCCCTCCAGCAGCTTTGTCCCCCCTGGATGGTGGTGTTGGCTTTATGGGCCCTCCAGCAGCTGCAGGACCCTGGGATGTTGGGGTTGGCTCTATAGACCCTCTAGCAGCTGTGTCCCCCCTGGATGGTGGTGTTGGCTCTATGGAACCTCCAGCAGCTGTATCCCACTGGATGGTGGTGTTGGCTCTATGGCCCCTCCAGCAGCTGTATCCCCCTGGATGGTGGTCTTGGCTCTATGGACCCTTCAGCAGCTGTAGGACCCGTGGATGTTGGGGTTGGCTCTATAGACCCTCCAGTAGCTGTGTCCCCCCTGGATGGTGGTGTTGGCTCTATGGACCCTTCAGCAGCTGTGTCCCCCCTGGATGGTGGTGTTGGCTCTATGGACCCTCCAGCAGCTGTGGAGCCCCTGGATGGTGGTGTTGGCTCTATGGACCTTCCAGCCGCTGTGTCTCCCCTGGATGGTGGTGTTGGCTCTATTGCCCCTCCAGCATCTGTGTCCCCCTGGATGATGGTGTTGGCTCTATGGACCCTCCATTAGCTGTGGGGCCCCTGGATGGTGGTGTTGGCTCTATGGACCCTCCAGCAGCTGTGGGAGCTCTTGGATGTGGTGTTGGCTCTATGAACCCTCCAGCAGTTTTGGAGCCCCTTAATGATGGTGTTGGCTCTATGGACCCTCCAGCAGCTGTGGGTCCCCTGGATGATGGTGTTGGCTCTATGGACCCTCCAGCACCTTGAGGCCCTAGATGGTGTTTTGCTAGGACCCCCGCACTGTGGGAGATCTTGGTGTGGTGTGGCTCTATGGATCCTCAACAGCTGTAGTCCCTGCAGGTGGTGTTGCTCTAGGACCTCAGCAGCTGTGGGAGATCTTGGATGCTGGTGTTGGTTCTATGGATCCTCCAACAGCTGTGTCTCCCCTGCATGGTGGTGTTGGCTCTATGGACCCTCCAGGAGTTGTGGGGCCCCTGGATGATGGTGTTGAGTGTATGGCCCCTCCAGAAGCTGTGGGGCTCTGGATGGTGGTGTTGGCTCTATGGACCCTCCAGCAGCTCTGCGATGCAGTCGGCTCCAGATACCTGTGACAACTTACCAGGACCTTATTGAGTCACTACCAGCCTGTCTAGCTGCTGTCCAAGCTGCACACGACGGTGACTCTGGATATCTTCTGCCGGTCATAACCTTATGACTGTGAATATGGTGCTTGTACCATAACTGGGCATTGTTTATAAATCTGCACTGGCTATGACCATGCACCATATGGGAGAGGAGGCCCCGCATGGCTCCCTGCCTAAATCTCAGATTAAATAGCAATAATGTTAGTAATAATACATAATTAGTAAATAATTTATCTCCATTCTCCAAATTCCATTTCCATTGTCTCAGCAACTTTTACCGCTTGACAGTTTGACCTACATTTTTACTTTTTAAAACTTTGCAAAAGAACTCGATTATTGCTCGTTTAATGTGGTGTAATGGAAGCTCGGCTGGATTCAGACTTTTTAATGCAGAATTAACCTATCTTCATAACTGCAGATTGTTTGATTGGACTAATTAACAATCCCTCTCACTTCTGCTCCCTCTGTTGCCTGGGAATGATTGGTCTTTCTGTAACAAGGTTAGGCTCTGGAGATCACATGTGACATATATTAAAAAAAATATATTCCTAATGCCAGATGAGATAAAGATTTGTCGACAGATTTGCTTAGCAAGTGCCTGACCGTTTGTTCAGGGTATTTTTTTTTATCTAAAATCTAATTTAGCTCAAGTGGCAGCAGACTTTAACGATTAATGGACTGATGAACCTGGCGTGCATGGAAGAATGCAGAATGTATATGCCCTCATTTATGGAAAGTAGTGCAAAGGCGAACCAGGGGTCATGTCCCCAGCAACCAATCTGATTATGGACGTTGGCTTGGGGTTATTTAAACATCACTTATCAAAATATTAAACAGTATGTTAAGACCTGGATGACCACCTCTGAGTTTGAGATCAAGCATTGGGAAATAGCAGTAAGGCTAGGTCTACACATCACTGGTTTGGGGTTGTTTTTTCAGTGGATTCAGTACTTCGAATCCACCGAAAATCCAACCATACTCAGCGCTGTGTAGACCTCAATAGAAAATCTGTGCTGCAGATTTTTTTTACTAAGGGTTTCCAAAACCTAAAAACGTCTGGCGGGATATAGAACATGTCGTATGTTCCGCCGGACTGCCGTTGGGTTCCCGTGCAGCTCATGTACTGGGTCCCCAGGAATCCGAAATCCAACCGGAGTTTTGCACTAAAAAAATTTGAAAATGCCGTGGGATTTTGGGCGGCATTTTCCAATTGCTGTGTTGACCTAGCGTAAGTCTTCGAGAGGTCATGCAGATCTCTTTGACCTAATTGGACCTACCTAGGACCTTGCCTGCCTACATACATAAATATCTGGGCCTTGACAACCTACCTGAAGCCTTTTCTATGTACGTACCTGGGGCCTTACCTACTGTTGGCCCTACTTACCTACATACTGGGGTCTTACCACATAACAGGAGCCCTAAATACCTAGATACCAAGTGTAGGGAGGGTTACCTATCTAATGGCATGGGTTGGGTTAACTAATTCGGGGGCTGGCTATCTAAAAGAAGGGTCTACCTATTAGTAGAAACATATTTAGAATTTATATAAGATATTTGTGTGCATCTTCTGCAAGGACAAGTGGTGGCCTGTGTACACTGGTACCTACCACTATATAGTGACTGTATGGTGGTTATATACAGTCTTCAGGGCCTGTGTACACTGGCAGCTACCACTATACAGTCAGTGTATGGAGGTAATATAAAGTCTACAGAACTTTGTACACTGGTGTCTACCACTATACAGTCACTGTATGGAGGCAATATACTGTCTGCAGAGCTTGTACACTAGTAGCTACCACTATATGGCTACTGTATGGAGGTAATATACAGTCTGCAGAGCCTGTGTACACTGGTAACTACCACTATATGGTTACTGTATGGAGGTAATATACAGTCTGCAGAACCTGTGTACACTGGTGTCTACCACTATATGGTCACTGTATGGAGGTAATATACAGTCTGCAGAGCCTGTGTACACTGGTGTCTACCACTATATGGTCACTGTGTGGAGGTAATATACAGTCTGCAGAGCCTGTGTACACTGGTAACTACCACTATATGGTCACTGTATGGAGGTAATATACAGTCTGCAGAGCCTGTGTACACTGGTGTCTACCACTATATGGTCACTGTGTGGAGGTAATATACAGTCTGCAGAACCTGTGTACACTGGTGTCTACCACTATATGGTCACTGTATGGAGGTAATATACAGTCTACTAAGCCTGTCTGGTGTCTTCCACTATATGGTAATTGTATGGCGGTAATATAAAGTCTGCAGGGCCTTTGTACACTGGCAACTAACACTTCATGGGCACTGTATGGGGGTAATATACAGTCTTCAGAGCCTGTATACACTGGTGTCTACCACTATATGGTCATTGTATGGTGGTAATATACAGTCTGCAGAGCCTCTGTACACTGGTGTCTACCACTACATGGGCACTGTATGGGGGTAATATACAGTCTGCTGAGCCTGCGTCCACTGGTGTCTACCACTATATGGTCACTGTATGGAGGTAATATACAGTCTGCAGAGCCTGTGTAGACTGGTATGTATATGGTCACTGTATGGTGGTAATATTGGTCTTTGTATACTGATTTTTATTCAGTAATATTGTAGGGGTATTATTCAGTCACTATTAGTGTTGAGCGATTTTTATCGACAAAGTTGAAATCGGCAAGGTTTTTATGGTGATCGAAATTTCCAGATCATGCAATAATTAAGGTTAAAATCTGTGCATCATCTATTAAGATCGCGCCTTTTTCGGCGCTTCCTGTAATTATGGCGGCCAGCAAATCAGATTACAGAATAGAGCAGGGTGAGATGTGTGTGCGACGTCATGACTGGGATGTGTATGGTTGCGATTGGCTGGAAAAATCACATGACCTGGTTTTACATAGAACAGCGTTTCCTGTTTCAGCCTCAGTGTCTCTCAGCGTCTCATAGGGATAGGACCTGCGTTCTGCCTGTGGCCAAACAGCTCAGCGAAATTAGTCTATTTCTGCACAGAGAGACCTCTCCTATTAGCTGTGATCCTTGCAATTTAGTTAGATTAGAGATTTGAAGATTTTATGTAGTTAGCTAGAGAATTTTAAAGCAGCATCTACCGCTGTAAATTCACGGCGTGGGAGCGGGGGGGAGGGAGGGGGGCCCCCTCGGGCAAACACAGACAAGCTCTATCTATAAAGAACACTGGATAAAGTTCACCAAGACTTAGAGTAGACATTGTAGTGGAATATCTTTATTATTAACAGTTTGCTATTGAAATATTTCCTGGATATTGGGCAGCCTGAACTTATATTGGATAAACATCATTTCTAGTAATTGCAGGTCTCTTTGTTAGCTGCAAAACTCCACTTTTATTATCAGTATACATTTCAGATAGGTGTTCAATTTTACCCATTACACCTGTGACTGTTGATATATCCACCTTGCAGTTAAATTACAATCCAGCAATCTTGTAGTCAGCACAGGTTGTTTGTTGCCAAAAATACCGTGTATCGTACGAAAACATCACAGTTACGTGTTTTTTTACTTTTGCGCACCCAGCATTCATTGACGCAGCATCTACGTAAATCTTAAACAGCAATTCTATATTCACCCACAGGTGAATTGAAAGGTGCAAAAAAATACCGTGTATTATACGAAAACATAACAGATACAGACATAACAGACTCCTTTTCCGCCCGGGACTTTTTAATCTGGGGTCAGACAGGTTTAAAGGTCATTCCTGCGGTCCAGGACAGGTAAAAGTCAATGTCCAGTGAAACTAAAATGGTGGTTGAAAGACTCCTTTTCCGGCACTTTTTAAATGGGGGTCATGCAGGTTTGGGGCTCATGCTGTGGCCCAGGACAGGTATAGTCAATGTCCAGTGAAACTAAAATGGTGGTTGAAAGACTCCTTTTTACGGCTCTTTTTTATCTGGGGTCATGCAGGTTTGGGGCTCATGCTGCGTTCCAGGATATTCAATGTCCAGTTCAAGTAAGATGATGGTTCAAATCATACTGCCTTCTGGCACTGTTTAATTTGTGGGTGATGCAGGTTTAAGGGTCAGGCTGTGATACAAGACAGGGATCGTAAATGGTCTGTGACTTTTTTTTCTGTGACTTTTATAACCTAAGTGTGTTGCCTAAGATGTAGCACGTATCCATTTGCTGTTGTGGGATGTTATTTCAGCTTCTCCAGCCTTGTTTGGGTGTAATAATGAAGGTGTTGTTGCTCTCCCATAGACTTTAATGGTCATCGCTCATAATCGAAGCTCACTATCGAAAAACCTTATCGATAGCGGCCGACTATCGACTATCGATCGATCTCGATAGCCAACGCAATCGCTCAACACTAGTCACTATGTGGTGGTAAGTTGTGGACATTTTCTGGTGGTATAATCGGGTCCATATGTAACTGGTAATGTTGGTCTTGTTATAGTGGGATTTGTTTGGTAGCAGTATGATGGTGATATGTAGGGTGAGGGATTTGCTCCTTTCATTATCTAGTAACTGTATGACTATTATTAAGAGATACTGGTAAAAGTCCATGGTCGAGCAAGGGTCTCGCAAGGAGAAAGTTTGTCATATGGTCCAGGAGACTCTAATTAGGCCCTTGTGACGGGGTTCTCTTGATTAATCTGTGACAAGCCTCTACCTACCATGTTACATTCATAATCATACTGCCTTCCTATATGGTCCAGGGCCCCTTGGGCCCCGTCAGTCTCTCAGTCAATGGTTTCGGATGTGATTGCTGTTCCTGTATTCTCCCCATACCCAACCAGTCAGTAACTCTTCGAAGGTGCTGTGCCCGATGTTCTTGTGCTCATCGGAGGGAAGTGGTGGGTGTTATGGAAATGCAGATAAACCCCGGAGAGGAAAAGTGTTTTCTTTGCCGATTTTTTTCGAAATTTTTTTAAAGTTTTTTTACACATGAAAAATTGTAACCAGGGAAAAGATTTTAGCGAGAGGGAAACATTCTGTATATAATGAACGCAGGCTCTGAATTATTCCTTGTGATGTGCACTAGTTTTGTACAAGCAATATTTCATCTCATTTATCACATCAGGTAATGTGAACATTTGGACATTTCTGCTTGAATAGGTTTTAGTTCGGAATTGGGAGCGTGAGGCTTATCCAGAATATTCAGTGTAATTATTTTAATGCCAGTTGAGTTGTTCCTTTAAAATAAAAGTAAAAAGGCCTAAAGAAAAATTGTTGGCCTGAAACCTGGAGCACATAGAAGATGTTTCCCCCTGTACAGCATGATCTGGTGCCGGACTATCAGATGTTCTGGACCAGGACCAAATCAGCACCAGGCAAAACTGGGAAGATGCCAGGGTCTGCTGAGCTTGGAGGGGCCCATGAGAGCGCGCTCTATACCTGTCAAAACAAATGTGTGATGGGCAAGAGCCCAATGCACCAGGAGCCTGATCTGGATTATTGTACTGTCTTATATAACAGAAAACAAAATAAAACAGGACTGAAATGTGCGCTAAATATATCTCCCTGTACTTGGCAGAACTTAGAAGGTTAGTTAAATACTTGGTACATATAACATTAAATCATTTCTAAAAGAAATAGTCAGAGAGCAAGAACTGGGGAAGAGATATACCACCATACTCCAACATAGATAAAACCCTATACCTTTGGGTAGATGATTAAAGATAGTAGAAGATAGATAGATAAAAGGTAGATAGATAAATTAGATAGAAAAGATTAGATAGTTTTTAAAGAAATTGATAGATAGAAATAGGTGGGGATAGATACATTTTGGATAAAAATTAGATGATAGATAGAAAAAAGATAGATAGTTTAGATAGTAGAAAAGGGATAGATAGATAGATAGATAAAAAATAAAATTGGAAATAAAAAAGGGTTTTTCTGGTTGGAGACCCAGAATTCTTGTTGGTGGTGATCAATATTTTTTTTCGCAAAAAAATGCAAATTAAATTTTATTTAAAAACCCCTACAATGTATTTTTTTGTTTTTTTTTTAGATTTGTGTTCACGTTAAGGAACCTTTAAAAAAAATTACAGATCTCTCCATTCTTAGTAGGGTGAGGAAACTTACAAAATTACAAGTGTATCAAATACAGTGGTACTTTGACTTAAGAGCATCTTGACTTTTTTATGAGATAGATAGATAGATAGATAGATATGAGATAGATAGATATGAGATAGATAGGATAGATATGAGATGGATAGGAAAAAAAAAGATAGAAAATAGATAGAAGATAGATAGATTTTGAAAAAAAAAGATAGAAAGATAGATAGGGGATAGTTAATAAAAAATAGATGGATAGATTGATTAGATAAAGATAGATAGATAGATAAATTTAAGGAGGATAGTTTGAATAATAGATAAAAATTGATAATAGATAGATAGGATAGATGATAGATATGAGATGGATAGATAGATAGATAGACAGATAGATAGATATGAAATAGATAGAAAGATAGATAGGAGATAGATATGAGATAGATGGATAGATAGAAAGATAGATAGATAGATAGATAGATAGATAGATTGGGGGGTGGATAATAGATAGATGATAGATGATAGTAATAGATGAATAGATAGATAGATATATATGAGATAGACAGATAGATATTCAAAAACAATATTTGGTTCAGAACCTCCAAAAAACTTTAAATGTGGATGAACGCTGTGATGTATGTAATCTAAATACACATAACAATATAAGCAGCACAAAAAATTAGAATACGTTGAAAAAAACTTTCTGCTTTAAAAAAAACACGAAAGTTTTATAAGGTTCTTAGTTCACACCTTTTGCGCAAAATTGCTTAAGCCCACCTTCGACTTCAACGAGACCTCAAATGCAGGTGGGTCCTACACTACGTTGCACTAACGCTATATTTCTCTGTGGTCCATCCAGACCTACCTTTCAGAATGTGAAGGCACCAGCTATATAGGGGGGACTGGCTGCCTCCATCTTGGTTTTTAGCACTCCACCCATCTACACAGACTTTTTAATCAGTGCAGTGTATTTAGTAGCTGGTGCCTTCACATTCTAAAAGGTAGGTCTGGATGGACCACAGAGAAATATAGCGTTAGTGCAACGTAGTGTAGGACCCACCTGCATTTGAGGTCTCGTTGAAGTCGAAGGTGGGCTTAAGCTAGATAGATAGATAGATATGAGATAGATAGATAAATAAATATGAGATAGATAGATATATATTAGATAGATAGATAGATAGATAGATAGATATGAGAGAGATAGATAGATAGATAGATAGATAGATAGATAGATATGAGATAGATAGATAAATATGAGATAGATAGATATATATTAGATAGATAGATAGATATGAGATAGATAGATAGATATGGGATAGATAAGAGATAGATAGATAAGAGATAGATAGATATGGTATATATTAGAGATGGATAATGAGATATATGGATAGATAAACAGACATACTTATATATTGCAGTATGAGTGCCGTTTCAGCTAAATGCATTTTATATGATTTTGGTTATGAAAAATTAAGAGACGTTGGTGACACCGTTCACCTATTGAGCCGCTCAGAGACGTGTTAAAGCGAATATAATTGTCAGGTCTGAGGTGTTAACAGTGCCTTGTGGATATCTGTTAGTTGGATATATAATGTGTGCTCATGCTTTAAGATGCCCCATAGCAGAACAATACCCTGTAGCTTTAGTCATGACCTAATTAAATGTTGCAGGATATATATCTTGGTATCTGGGCATGCCCGAGGCGTAGCGCTGCTTAGTTAATATGGGCCCCCACGTTTCAGTGACTTACCACAGCAATACTGACATGGAAACCTTGTTTGCTGAATTATGTCCGACCTCTGCTCACTGTATCTATCAGCAAACAGCCACAGATGAAGGCGGCTGCCAGGCTGCGCTTTTTGGCATTTGTGTTGCGAGGAACATTCCAAAATACACTTTGTGATACACATTCGAAACTCACACGAGAAAGTAATCTTATTTACTGCGATGGAAATTTCCACATTACATTTCAGACACAATTAGGATTGTGCATTATGTTCAGCATGAGAACCTGCCAGCCTAATGTGAGAATTCATTTCTAATTTAATCAGGTTGGTCCAGAAACAAGATGTGCTGACTATGTAACGGAAATTAATCATGTTCTATGTACTCTGGTATTAAAGATCCCCCCCTCCCCAAAATCAAATAACTACTAGTTAATATGAATCCTTGAGTCGTCCTCTTCACTCAAGAATGAGATGTACAATTCTATTTAACACATTCTTACTTCTGACTGTTCCTGTGAGGGCTACTGTGTGACCATTATAGCTCCCATATTACTGGTGGTCTCTAAGATTTCATAGATTCCTGAGCATCAAATCTGCTAAGATCATCTGGTTAGTGACATAATTACTATATTGGTGGTCTCCAGCTTTTGCAGAGTCCTGAGCATCTAATCTACCTACTGTAGGTCATATACAGTAGGTTAGCAATGTCGGAGATAATAATTTCTAGTCTAGTTAATAACTCCGGAGACCATAATTTTTATATTGGTGGTCTCCAGCTTTCATAGAGTCCTAAGCATCTAATTTTACCTAGGTCCCTATACAGTAGGTTAGCAATGTCGGAGAAAATAATTCTATAATAGGTGTCTCCAGCTTTCATAGAGTCCTGAGCATCTAATCTACCTAGGTCATATACAGTAGGTTAGTGACTCCGGAGATCATAATTTCTATATTGGTGGTCTCCAGCTTTCATAGAGTCCTAAGCATCTAATCTACCTAGGTCATATACAGTAGGTTAGTGACTCCGGAGATCATAATTTCTATATTGGTGGTCTCCAGCTTTCATAAAGTCCTAAGCATCTAATCTACCTAGGTCATATACAGTAGGTTAGCAATGTCGGAGATAATAATTTCTATATAGGTGGTCTCGAGCTTTCATAGAGTCATGAGCATCAAATCTACCGAGGACATCTAGTTATTGACTCCGGAGAGCATAATTTTTATATTGGTGGTCTCCAGCTTTCATAGAGTCCTAAGCATCTAATCTACCTAGGTCATATACAGTAGGTTAGCAATGTCGGAGATAATAATTTCTATATAGGTGGTCTCCAGCTTTCATAGAGTCCTGAGCATCTAATCTACCTAGGTCATATACAGTAGGTTAGTGACTCCGGAGATCATAATTTCTATATTGGTGGTCTCCAGCTTTCATAGAGTCCTGAGCTTCAAATCTACCAAGGACATCTAGTTAATGACTCCGGAGACCATAATTTTTATATTGGTGGTCTCCAGCTTTCATAGAGTCCTAAGCATCTAATCTACCTAGGTCATATACAGTAGATTAGCAATGTCGGAGATAATAATTTCTATATAGGTGGTCTCCAGCTTTCATAGAGTCCTAAGCATCTAATCTACCTAGGTCATATACAGTAGGTTAGTGACTCCGGAGATCATAATTTCCATATTGGTGGTCTCCAGGTTTCATAGAGTCCTAAGCATGTAATCTACCTAGGTCATATACAATAAGTTAGTGACTCCGGAGATCATAATTTCTATATTGGTGGTCTCTAGCTTTCATAGAGTCCTAAGCATCTAATCTACCTAGGTCATATACAGTAGGTTAGCGATGTCAAAGATCATAATTTCTATATTGGTGGTCTCCAACTTTCATAGAGTCCTGAGCATCTAATCTATCTTGGTCATATACAGTAGGTTAGCGATGCCGGAGATCATAATTTCTATATTGGTGGTCTCCAGCTTTCATAGAGTCCTAAATATCTAATCTACCTAGATCATATACAGTAGGTTAGTGACTCCAGAGATCATGATTTCTATATTCGTGGTCTCCAGCTTTCATAGAGTCCAAAGCATCTAAATTACCTAGGTCATATACAATAGGTTAGTGACTCCGGAGATCATAATTTCTATATAGGTGGTCTCTAGCTTTCATAGAGTCCTGACCATCAAATCTACCGAGGACATCTAGTTAATGACTCCGGAGAGCATAATTTTTATATTGGTGGTCTCCAGCTTTCATAGAGTCCTAAGCATCTAATCTACCTAGGTCATATACAGTAGGTTAGCAATGTCGGAGATAATAATTTCTATATAGGTGGTCTCCAGCTTTCATAGAGTCCTGGGCATCTCATCTACCTAGGTCATATAAAGTAGGTTAGTGACTCCGGAGTTCATAATTTCTATATTGGTGGTCTCCAGCTTTCATAGAGTCCTAAGCATCTAATCTACCTAGGTCATATACAGTAGGTTAGTGACTCCGGAGATCATAATTTCTATATTGGTGGTCTCTAGCTTTCATAGACTCTTAAGCATCTAATCTACCTAGGTCATATACAGTAGGTTAGCGATGTCAAAGATCATAATTTCTATATTGGTGGTCTCCACCTTTCCTAGAGTCCTGAGCATCTAATCTATCTTGTTCATATACAGTAGGTTAGCGATGCCGGAGATCATAACTTCAATATTGGTGGTCTCCCAGCTTTCCTAGAGTCCTCAGCATCAAATCTATCGACGTCATCTGTTTAGTGACTCTGGAGATCACAATTTCTACATTGAGATCCACTCAGCTTTCTTGGGGTCCTGAGCATCATAACTATCGGGGTCATATGCAGTAGTTTAACGATGCCAAATATTAGAATTTCTATATTGATGGTTTCCAGCTTTGGTAGAGTCCTAAGCATCAAATCTACCGAGGTCATATAAAGTAGGTTACTGACGCCGGAGATCATAATTTCTATATTGGTGGTCTCTCAACTTTTCTAGAGTTTTCAGCTTTAAATCTACCTTTTATCTAGGTTAGCGACTCCTGAGCTAATAATTTCTATATTGGTGGTTTCCAGCTGTCATAGAATCCTGAGCAACTAATCTAACAAGGTCATATACAGTAGGTTAGCGATGCCAAAGATCAGAATTTCTATATTGGTGGTCTACAGCTTTCGTAGAGTCCTGAGCTTCAAATCTACCGACGTCATATACAGTAGGTTAGTGATGCTGGAGATCATAACTTCTATATTGATGGTCTCCCAGTTTTTCTAGAGTTCTCAGCTTTGAATCTACCTAGATAACATGAGTTAGTATCACCTGTGGTCTTAATTTCTATATTGGTCACCCAGCTTTCCTTGAACGTCTTTGTTCAATGTGGAGAGGTGGTCGGAACTGTCCCATTGATTTCCATGATTTCCATGTTCAGCTGTACTCGGAACCTCCATTGAAACCATTAACAGCATTTTGAACATCAAAACAGAAACTTCCAGGGCCCGTTCTTGTGATCCCAAACATATGATCCACAACAACCACACAATGATGGCATATTCTATTAATTTGCCATCAATGTGTTTAGTAGGACAATCACTGTAAGGAACACATACTAATGATCTATCCTAAGCAGGGCTTGTATCAAGACTTTCCAAACCACAGCAGATGCCAAGGCCTAGCTGACTTGGAACTTCATTTTGTTGATTACTACAAATTTTAGGGCTTAAAGGGGTTTTATAACAATGCAGTTTCACAGCCACAACGAGCTTTAGACTCACACATGCTGGTCGAGCTGTGGGCATGTCTATAGCACTTATTAACACATCAGCCCTTCTTTTCCTAGCTATTTCTATTACATGTACAATGAGTGCCAGAGATTCATAAAGTGTAGTACTCAGGCTACAGAGGTCTAAAGAGTGTTTACTTAACTTAATGTGAAGCTTTCAAACCCCATTACTATAGAAAAAACTCTGTAGGAGGTGGCTCACCATGGTCGGAGAGAGAGAGTGATGGTAGCTTAGAGCAATGAGAGATAAGAGAGAGCAGGGGGAGGTGGTTGCTAAACAGAGAAACTTGTGTACTCTAAGAGGAGATAAAATCTTCTTTATCTCCTGACCAGAGAAAAATCAACAAAGCAAAGTATTTAGAAAAAGTCTTCAATCATTGATCTATATGTTGAGGACCATCTTAGACAAGGCTGGCATCAGGACTTACCAAACCTGGGCATATGCCAAAACCTAATAGACTTGGTGGACCATAGGGATCTGGCCTCACTTGGCTGATACTTGTGAAGCAGAGTGTGTTATATAGGGAGGGCTGACTGTTTATGTTCACACTACCATCGGAAGTTCATCAGATTTGATGGGAAGAACATTGTAGCATGTCAAAATGGTGGAAACTCCAATGGAGCTCATTCTAAGTCAGTGGGATCTGTTGGACATTTGACATTTGTTGGACTATTTGACGTATCTGCTGGAACTGTTGTCAAAGCCTAACACTGTAACTCAACTGCTCAAGGACAACTGAAGCCTGCCCAGATCTGAAGGCAAGGTCAATGTATATTCCTTGAATACTGCTCCAATAAATAACAAGATGCTTACCTTCAAGAGCCTTTCAGTCCATTTGTTAAAGAGAATCTATCACATAGGTTATGCCCCTCTTGCTGAGGACAGAACAAGGTAGTGTCAGACCTGCTGTTTCCAGTGCTGTGTCCCTTATTCTGTAAGATGCTGGAGTTTTAGACCATTTAAAGGGAACCTGTCACATAGTTTATGCCCCCCTTGCCGAGGACAGAACAAGCCAGTGTCAGACCTACTGTTTCCAGCTCTGCATCCCTTATTCTGTAAGAAGCAGCAGTTTTAGAGCATTTACCCCTCAAATCTTATTCATCAGCAGGTGCTAGCCCCACCCACCAAAGGCTAGCCCCGCCCACTGTTCACATGTTGCTACCTATTCAAAGTAATTGGTTAGTCAGTTGGGAGGTGGGCGTGGCTATCCTCATGTGGGCAGGGTATGAAAAAACTGACTCTTTATATATGACTCTTTTCTGGCTGAAAACTGCAGATTTGAGCATTAAATACTCTAAAACTCCAGCATCTTACAGAATAAGGGACACAGCGCTGGGAACAGCAGGTCTGACACTGGCTTGTGCTGTCCTCAGCAAAGGGGGCATAATCTATGGGACAGGTTCTCTTTAAGTTTCTCCTGCGCTATTAATGGGTTTGTTGGGACAACCACTTTAAGCAACATACATTGATTACCCATTCTTCACAGGGCTGGCATCTGCACTAGTGAAGCCTGGAAACATGCCAAGGCCCTAATAGACTTAAAACTTCATTTTGTTGACTACTAGGAATTTTGGAGGTTAAGCCTCCTAAGATACATATATTGATGACCATAAGCAGGGCTAGCTGCTTGCCAAACTTGGGCAGATGCCAAGGCTTTTTAGACCATAGTGATCTTGGTAAACTTGGCTTGTTCTTGTAAAGCAATATAGCGAGGTCCAAATGTTCATGTTCAGACTACCATCAGAAGTTCCTTTAGATTTGTTGGGAAGAACAGTGTAGCATGTCAAAATGGTGGACATCATAATGGAACCCAATGGGAAGTCAACGGGGTCTGTTGGGCCCGTGACAGTTGTTTGACCATTTTACAGATCTGCCTGATCTGCCGTCATAGTTTTCTTTACAATGGAAACCATAACGGTAGTGTGAACATAACCTAACACCACAACGCAACTGCTTGAGTAAACCTGAAGCCTGGCCAGATCCGAAGGCTAGGTCAATATGAATTCCTGGAAAACTCAGGTTTCATCATCTCATTTTCCAATGATTTGTAGTACTATCTTCTCATCTGTACCTTCATCACGTAACCGAGTGAAGTGTGCGTGGTTTTCTATGGCCGAGTTGTGTTTCACTGCTCCAATAAATAAAGGGGTGCTTCCATTTTAGAGCCTTTCAGTCCAGCTGTAAAGTTCCTCCGACGCACAGTAAATCAATTATACCTAAAACAAGTCAAGCTTCTGCGTAAAGAGCCTTAAAATTGTCGACCGCCTTCCATCTCCTGCTCAACGACACAACTGAGTATTACGGTATTACGACGGGAACACCCAGAATGCCTTGCACCATTAAGACGCGTAATAACTTGTTGGAAATTTGCTTTTAAAGTTTATGTGAAGAGGAGTTGTATTTCATACTATAATTCAGCTGCCACATATTATTTAGCGGGAAACGACGGGTAAATACACAAAGCAGGAGGAGACGTAAGTAAATTTAGAAGGAGATAAAAATTATTAGGATCTGATCTGACATTCAGGTTCTGGCGCTGGGCTTTAAAATTGCTGAATGGGATTAAATAAAGGTATAAATCGCCGCTGGCAGTGTATATAGACACAGATATATACCGTGCTGGCATGAAGCTATCTGGGAGGTTGTTATGATATTGTCCAGGGCACATATTTGCTGACGTCTCCAAACAGAATCCTTCACTGAGATCTGGTTGTATATACAGAAAGTGAATAACTCAGCTGGAAAATAGAACAAAAAAATAGGTTACTGAAGACTAAAAAGCGGGAGCCAAAGCTTCACTATGTAATGTATGTAAACAGACTTGCACTGAGACGTGCTGGGTCGTGGTGGGTAATTTTAGAACTTCTGCTGCCATTTACCTTGTGCACACTTTCATAATAAAAAGTAGATATTAAACTTAGAAATTTCATATCGTTTTAGGTCTGAAATTCTGTGCCCATTAATTTCTTAATATATCACTCTATGTTTCTGATACAGAGCTCTAATACATCTATATAGATGGAAATGTAGAAAATAATAATGTAGCATCCAATGACTGTCATACATGGAGCTTAGGAATGAACTGCATACAGATAGATTATTGAGTTCAATGTATACAGTGTATGCAGAAAGCTTCTAGGCTCCCTCTAGTGGTGGCTACAGGAAGCAAGAATATCATCTTCTGAATGCACTAGCCTTTCAAAAAACTGCAAGCAGAGTTTAATTTGACTGCAATATCATGGTGTTATCTGCTGTAAAATCTAAATGGGTGTTCCCATCTCACATTTTGATGACGTATCAATAGAATATGGCATCAAAGTCAAATAGGTGACTAGATAGGATTTACTCCTATCGCGGAAACAGAAAGCAAAATAGAGGAAGTCAGCTCACCCACCAAATACTGCAGTCCTGTAGATGGAGCGGGGCAAGGAGAAAGCCAAATCATCAGATATCAAGTGGAAATAGATCAACCAGCTGTAAGAATAAGGACACACTGGTTAGTGTTACCAGCATATCGCATGGAGAATGTGTTGCTATAATATGCGGAATACGCGCTGCTTGTAATATTTTAATTTGCCTCAATAATGGAGAAGTTTAACCCATGTGATCCAGATGTGGAGCTTGTTCGTCTATCTCGGAAACAGGCCCCTACTGGATGGTCCGTCGCAGTTGCACAGAAATCTACATTCTATTCCATAGGAGTTCCCAGTACAAGACTTTGGTGTGTTTAGTCAGATTTAGAACTCCCATAGAACAGAATGAAGAGTCATGTGTAAGTGCAACCAGTTCTCCATTCTGAGCTGACACTTTCAGAGACCTAGGTGCAGGTCCCAGATGTGGTAACCGCAGTTATCTGACTTTGATGGTATATCCTATTGATTTGCCATCAAGGTCTATGGTGTGAACACCCCTTTGAACAAAAATCATTGAAAGCATTGAAAAAGTTGTGATAACATACAGTGCTGTGATATCATGGCACACAGGCTTGGACTGGCCCACAGAGGAATAGGGGAAACTCCCGGTGGGCCCCTGGGCATGGTTGACCTGGAGTTGCCTTTTAACTGCATATACATCCTTAGAAGAGGCAAAAAAGCAGAGAAAGAGGTAAAAAGCAAGGCAGAGTATAGGGGGCATGTACAGTCATTTACAGTAGCTCCACTGTAAACTCCACCGGTGGGCCCAGAAACATCTCAACTGGTGGGCCCCCAGTGTCAAATCCACCTGTGGGCCCTAGGCACTCCAGTTCGATACTGATTGTACATGATCTGTCAAGTTCAGTTTTGCTACACAAGTCAACAGTTCAAGTGCATATAAGAAACTTTGTACTATTATGCTATTAGATAAAAATATCTTTTTAGCAACTTATCAGATTCTCTTCTCCTAAACTTTTTATTGTTGCAAGCTGGTTTTAGTGAGACAAGAAGGACTAACAGCTGACCAAGGGTCCAGGCTCTATGCTGCCCATAAAGTCTATGGAGAGGGGAGTGGGGAGGGGCAGGTAGCTGCAAAGTGAGACGCAGAGAAAGCTCCACTTAGTGCTATACAGATGTAGCAAAACTAAACTTGACAGATAGCGCACTTTGATATCACGGCACAGAATGTTATCTCCACCTTTGTACTGCTTTTTAATGGCTTGTTTTTAGATAGGAGCAGAAGAGATGAAAAGCTGTGATATCATGGTCAAATTAAACTCTGCTATATCTGTATTTTGCCCCATGTTGCTTCACAGCTGAGATGGCTCAGTACTGTTCTATACTGCTGCTGTTTCTGAGAGTTTGCTATAAATATATAGAACAGGTTGATTTTTATGTGTGCAGAAAATGGGAGTCATCATAGCAGCTAGTCCCCAACTACTAGCCCAAGCAGGCTTGGACTGGCCCACAGGGGAATAGGGTAAACTCCCGGTGGGCTCCTGAGTATGGTGGACCTGAAGTTGTTTTTAACTGCATATACATCCTCAGAAGAGGCAAAAAAGCATAGAAAGAGATGCAAAAACAAAGCAACAGTATAGGAGGCATGTACAATCATTTACAGTAACTGTAGATTGTGCCCCTAAAATAAACTCCAGCAATGGGCCTTGAAACAGCTCAACTGGTGGGCGCCTAGAGTCAACTTCACCCGGGGGCCCTTAGCAGCCCAGCCCGACACTGAGCCCAAGGAAAAATGGAAATTAGAGGTGCAGCCTGAAAAGGATAAAACTGATGAAAAATGCCAAACACCAGTTATATAATGACCAGAAAAAGTGCTACTCGTGTACACAGATGACAGCATATCCTGAAAAGTTATCTGGAAGGTCGGATATGCTTGAAATCTCAGTTTATGCAGCACTTTTTATAGCTTTGCATCAAAAAATTGCAGCTAAAATTACATTGGCTAATATATACAACCTTTTCTGCAAATTTTGTAAAGGACATTAATTCTCATATTACGAAATCAAAACCAGAGCACAGATACAGACTGTAACTCATATAACAATCACTGGCGGCCAGACATAGAAACACACAGCATAAACAACTCCTGACAGAGAATAACTCTAGATTAAGCCAAAAGGAAAGGCAAGTGCCCGTCTGTACTACACCTTCTGTTTATTACCCAGAATTTGGTGCTGACTATTTTCATAATATATCTGTATAGCGGAACGTAGCACTGGCTGCCTACACCCACCATTAGCGGGAACTAACTGCATAAAGTTTTCTACTGCTAGTGTTAAACCCAACATGACTGTATTAATCTGTATTCCTGGAAATCCCCTTTTGGTGGCTGTAACAGTGTCTTGGCAGTTAATGCTGTCCAGTGCAGGCACCCCTTCCACTAACGTCCCAGGGCAGATGTATCACTTGTTTTAATGGTAGGTACAAATCTGATTAGTATAATTTATTGCACTGCACTGTAGAGAGGAGCTATAGACCCCCCAATCACTGCCTGCACCTCACTAATACATAAGAGCAGTAAAGGGCATGTAGTACCGCACTGTACTGTAGAGAGGAGCTATAGACCCCCCATCACTGCATGCACCTCACTAATACATAAGAGCAGTAAAGGGCATGTAGTACCGCACTGTACTGTAGAGAGGAGCTATAGACCCCCAATCACTGCATGCACCTCACTAATACATTAAGAGCAGTAAGGACATTAGCACGCACTGTAAATTGGAAGTGCTATAGACCGCTAATCACTGCATGCACCTCACTAATACATTGAAGAGCACGCAGGACATGTAGTACCGCACTGTATGTAGAGAGGAGCTATAGACCCAATACTGCATGCACCTCACTCATACATGTAAGAGCAGTACAGGACATGTAGTACCGCAACGTACTGTAGAGAGGAGCTATAGACCACCAATCACTGCATGCACCTCACTAATACATGTAAGAGCAGTACAGGACATGTAGCACGCACTGTATTGTAGAGAGGGCGCTATAGACCACCAAACACTGAATGCACCTCACTAATACATTAAGAGCAGTACAGGACATTTTAGTACCGCACTGTTTAAAGTAGAGAGGGCTATAGACCGCCAATCACTGCATGCACTTCACTAATACATGTAAGAGTGGTACAGGACATGTAGTACTGCACGGTACTGTAGAGAGGCACTACTAGACTCCAATCACTGCATGCACCTCACTAATACATGTAAGAGCAGTACAGGACATGTAGTACCGCACTTACATGTAGAGAGGCATAATAATCAATCCCTGCATGCACCTCTCTAATACATGAAAGAGCAGGCTCGGACATGGAGTACCGCACTGTACTGTAGAGAAGTGCTATAGACCTCTAGTCATTGCATGCACCTCACTAATACATGTAAGAGCAGTACAGGACATGTAGTACCACACTTTAATGTAGAGAGGCGCTATAGACCACCAATCACTTCATGCACTGCACTAATACATGTAAGAGCAGTACAGGACATGTAGTACCGCTATACTGTAGAGGTGCTCTAGGCCACCAATCACTGCATGCACCTCACTAATACATGTAAGAGCAGTACAGGACATGTAGTACCGCACTATACTGTAGGGAGGCGCTATAGACCACCAATCACTGCATGCACCTCACTAATACATGTAAGAGCAGTACAGGACATGTAGTACCGCACTGTACTGTAGGAAGCCGCTATAGACCGCCAATCACTGCATGCACCTCACTAATACATGTAAGAGCAGTACAGGACATGTAGTACCGCACTGTACTTAGGTGGCGCTATAGATGCCAATCACTGATGCCCTCCACTAATACAGTAAGGTTATAAAATACAATGTACCCTGTAATTAAACTGGATCATGTCCTGGACAATACTGCATTCTCACAATACAATGTTCGAGAACAAAATATGTACCTGAGCATTGTACTGGTAGGGACTTGTTAAGCAATTCTATTTTTTATGTCAAAAACAGAGATATTAAAGGGAACTGTTTGTTACCGCCTTACTGAGAGGGCATAGCACAAGCAGTTCAGACTGCTGTACGCGTCACCCAATTCATGTAAGAGCTGTCAGGACAGTTAGTAGCATTTATACTTAAATGCTTATACTGGTATCACTCCACCTCACTAAAAGGTAAAACTACAGGACATGAGTTACTGCACTGTTTTCTGTTAAAGAGTGCTAAGAATAAAGTGTTTGCCCCCTGCACTAATCATGTCTGGAGAGTACAGGACTATGCACTACCACACTGTTCTGTAAAGAAGAGCTATAGTCCCAATCCGCTGCATATCAAACCCGCACTAATGACTATTTAGTAAAAACATGTAGGAAAAACTTTATTGGAAAGCCAATAAATGCAATCATATTCCCAATACATAAACCCAGAGGCATGGGAAATGACAAGGCATGGATAATTAGTGTAGTATTATTTAAACTTCTCAACAATTATTTTGAGCAATATTGTATCTGATGGCATTTAGCATGGAGGGACTTTGTTACAGCAATTTATTTTTTATGTTAAAACAACATAGTTAAAGGGAACCTACCGTAGTTTTGGCATACGTCATTGCTAGGACAGCATAAGCTAGTGCTTTAGACGCGCTGTTCCAACGCTGTTCCCTTATCTTCTTATGATGGTTTAGTTTTTGTAGCATTTTATTTTTTTCCAAAAAGTTTTATTCTAAGTTTCCACCAAAATAGTCATTGGACAGTTATATCCACATGTTTCTTATTCAAAGTAATAGGTTTGTCAGTTGAGGTGGGCGGGGCTAGCCTCAGGTGGGCGGGGTTTGAAAAAAACTGACACTCTGAAGGACTCTTCTGGCTGAAACTGCAGATTTGAGCATTAAATACACGAAAACTACAGCATCTTACAGAATAAGGTTCTGTCCTCAGCCAGGGGGGCAAAAACTATGTGACAGGTTCTCTTTAAAATTGCAAAAATGGTTAGAGGAACTTGGGTCAAAAATAGTGATTGTCCCTCCAAGAGAAGGACACCTGGGAAGTATCCAACATGTAAAGAAGTGTCCTGAACCATCTTGACAAGGATTCATGCAAATTTGCAGAACTGATGCAGCTCAGATAACCTGTCTGCGCTCTGACAATGGGTTAACATTTACATAGGACCTCATATAATCCAGTGCACAGACAGTGCAGTCTCCGGGGAATAAGTGACTACTTAGCTCCACTACATCTGTGCAGTCCTGCTCTAGTTTATTTTTTTTCTCCGCTCTTCTGCCGCTCTGTACCAGCCGGAATCAGAGCAGTCAGCGAGAATGCAGAAACGTAAGATGAAGTATGAAAATAAAAGACATAAAGCATTGCTTCTCAACTTTCCAGGCACCTGTTAAATCTCCTGCAATACCCAACAGACTGCCTTAATCCATGGAGATTCTAGGGATATCGCTGGTTATTTGTCAAGCTCCTCTCCTTTCCAAATTTAGTTTGGCTAATCCAAGCAGCATTTAAGTTCAGGTATTGGAATCCGGGCTCTTCTGCCAGCGGCATTATCCTCTATCCCGACTTCCTCTTCTAATTATTTTCAGTTTTTCTTTTATTCCGAGCTAAATAAAACCAAATAAACAAGTGAAGAGTCACCTGCGAGGCGCGGACGCCGCGTTGTTGCAATTGTTGCAGCTGCGTAAACAGTTCAGTTATAAAACTTTATTATTCCAGTTTGTTTCATTCCGTTATAGCAGAGCTGAGTTGAGTAGTTGATACAATTGAGGTTGACTAAGCAGAAGATGACAAAAAAATGACATGCACCAAAGTTTTAGGTATTTTTTTACGCCTAGCTTGAAAATTTTTTAGTAAAGGGTCAGAGGGTGTGGGGTCAAAATTGTGGCAAATAAAAAAAAAAAAAAGATTTATTTTTTGCACAATTATTGGAATATACCCGCCAAAACACAAAAAACTCAACCAAAACCTATCCAAAAATAATACATTTTATTTAGAAAAAATATAATGCTAAAATACCCAAATGAAACACAATACACAGAAAAAATAAGCAAAAAATATATAGCTAAAAATGAAAGTGCTATGGAACACAACTATTGTTGACACCGGTTGCGAACTTGCGTATCGGGGACCCTGTACCAACTAGTACCTCATATTTAACATTTTTCGAGTATGTCTTATTTTTTATCTGCCCAACAGTGTTGAGGAGCTCTCATTGGCTGCTAAAATCACATGACTGTGTTATATATATTTTAATGCTTTGCCTTGTGAACGCCATTTTCAGCTCACTCTCTGTACTGTACCGACTGCTCTTAGTTAGATTCTCAGATTAGATTAGCATGTTCTTCTCCACAGACAGCAATAGTTAGGGAGTTTACTATTGCTGGCTGCATCTTTCCCACACCCAGAAGCTGTTATTTGGTGACATTTGCAGGCTCACATAATGATTATGGGGGGTCCCTGTGTTTTGTGTTGGACATCCAGAAAGTGCTGGACAGCCCGCCTAATCCAATAGTATGGGTGTCACTAATAGGCTGTAAGCCAGCATGGTGCACCACACGTATCTATATTTATGGCAAACTTTTGTATCGCCTTATTATATGCAATTGTAATACCAGCAACCACCTCCCTCATGCACTGAGGGTATGTGAGTGGTTGTTTTATTGGTATTTTTGCATTTGTGCAATCTCCCCATGCATTATACTGTGGCTTTTCTGCATGCTGGTGTGAACAGGTATTAAGCTAATGTGCAGTTTTTTATCATCTAATTGTTCCCCTAGCAGTGGGGTGTGTGAGCTGCTGCTCAGCAATTGGCTGCACCTGTTAATTTTTCCCAGGCAGCATATAGGCCAGAGATGCCTGCTACTGGGTTCAGTCTAGTCCAGCCATTGAGGTGTGAATACTGCCCAAAAATTGCAGTGTTTTATGAGTAAGTAATGTCTCACTTTTGTATGTGAACACAACTATCACCCAGGAAACTGCATACGAAACCAGGTGTTGGAGAAAACATACCTTGGGGCTCTCTGTGCTATTACGTGGTCTGTATGCTTTCTTAGTACTCATTATTAGTGTTGAGCGAGCAGAAAAAAGTTCTAGTTCAATTTGAACTAGAACTTTTTGTGAGTTCGGTTCGAAGTTCTATTCGCACTCAAACTTCGAACCCCATTAAATTCAATGGGAGAAGATGTTCTGGATAATTTTATACCTATACAGTTTAGGAGGAGCTGTTATTATCATCCATAACAGTAAACTGGATCCGTGGAACAACTTAGTGCAGAAAATTTAGCTCTAAGAGTGACAGAAAAAAACTGAGAGGCTAAAATACTTCATTCCTTTCAATGGCGAACTGAAAAGATGAGCACAGCTTGCAAGCAGGGGCGTAGCTATAGGAGGTGCAGCGGTAGCAGGTGCTACAGGGCCCTGCATCCTGAGGGGACCCAAAAGCCCCTTTGACACATAGGAGATTTGGAGACGGTGCGTTATACAATTACTGAAGCCCCAAAACTGCAAAAACTGAACTTTTGGGCATTAAGTATGACTGAGCAAATCCAAGCCCTCTGTATAATATATATCCATGTATATGAGAGTTAGGCATTATATGAGTTTACACATAACAGGCTCACATAACACAGAGTGACAAAGTGACATTTTTATTGGTATCACTTTGTTCCATTCTATGTGCAGCAGGTTAAACAAAAATCACAATTCTGTCATTGCTTTTTTTACGGTATTGATTGTGCAGTTCAAATAATTTCAGATTTATAGGCTAGGGCTTTATATACTCGACAATACATAATATGCATAAAGTGTATACTTGAGTATAAGCCGACCCAAATATAAGCCGAGGCATGCACTTTTGCCACTGGGAAAAAACTGGGAAAACCTATTGACTCGAGTATAAGCCTAGGGTGGGAAATGCAGCGGCTACTGGTAAATTTCAAAAATTAAAATGGATAGCAATAAAATTACATAGGCAGGTATATGTCCCCCATAGTCAGGTATAGGCAGGTATATGTCCCCTATAGGCAGGTATAGGCAGTTTAATGTCCCCCATAAGCAGATATAGGCAGGCATATGTCCCCCATAGACAGGTATAGGCAGGTATATGTCCCCCATAGGCAGGTATAGACATGTATATGTCCCCAAAGGCAGGTATAGGCAGGTATATGTCCCCATAGGCAGGTACATGTCCCCCATAGGCAGGTATAGGCAGGTATGTGTCCCCCATAGACTGGTATAGGCAGGTATATGTCCCTCATAGGCAGGTATAGGAAAGGTTTTTAAAAAAAATAAAAAAAATACCAATACTCACCTTTCTCAGGTGCTGACAGTCCGTTTTTGCAGGAATACATCCCTTGCAAAACTGGAACACCAAGTTCCAAGAGGAACAACAGAGGAAATTTTAAAACACAGATTTATAAGAGAAGTTGCTCCAGAATTGTTTTTCAGAGGGAACACAAGTTTTTACTAGAACAGATCTGTCAGGAGAGGTCACAGGTCATCTTTGACAAACGTTGGTCAGTAAATACACGGTGACATCAACAGTTATAACTCGTTCTGCAAAATAAAGACAAGCCCTTACACATTTGCAGTGACACAAAAACAGACTGAAAAAGCTCCGTCCTATAGGCCAAAATAGACCCAGCCCTGAAAGGGTTAACAGCTAATGTCCTCATACGCCATCGACATAACTGATCAGATATTCATGGCTAGCCCCAGTATCCAAAAAGTTACTATCATGGTAGATATATGACAGGGAGACGTCGGCTGTCAATGGCATGATGTATTCCCCATCAATTATGTCTTTTCCTTTGCAAGACAGCCCTTTTAGGCTGCAGAAGAGTAATTTGTGTGTATTACAAACGAGACAGTAATTTATGAGAACGAAAGAGAGCAACGAGGTTCAGATGGGAGGAGGGAGACGCAATGGAGACGCTGATTAGCTGCCAGCTTCGATTTCCCACCCATGTCTTGTTGACAATAATATTATCAATTACTCAGAGGTAACACATGGAGACGGAGGTCTGGCAAGCTCCTCGTGTAGCCAAATATCTTCATCGCTTTGACTTCCCGGCTTCAAAACAAACAGGGAAATTGATTGAAATCAATGGTGGAAAGCGAACCAAATGGTTCATCTCCATTTTAATTTTCCGATCTGGACGCAGTTTCCCTGTGATTATTCTCTTTGTCTTTTAGTCTAATAGTATTCATGTGTTTATTTGTATCCATTATGGTTGTAGGTAGAAGGAGGTCAAGTGAAGATACCTAGAAAGAACTAAAGAGAGAGCAGGACAACTGGAGTCTATTATCTCTAATAGGGCATCCAAATGTCTTCCACGTGGCCCACCAATATTAGAGGGAGAGTAGATAGCAAAATGTATTACAACGTCAAAATGTATGAGGAACCACAACGTCAGTACATTTAGCAATGCCTCCTGAATCCCCCATACATAGGCACGCTCAGTTTAGCTGAGCAAGCCTGGAATCCATGGGTGGAACGAGGACTGGGACAAGGTACTCTGGTGCCCTAGGCTAATAAAGCATATAGCACCCCCCTCTATGAAAAACTTGGCCCACTCCATCCCTCCTTGTGCCCACTTTTTTGCCTGGGATAAAATGGCGCCCTAGGCGGTCGCCTACCTTCACCCACCCCTTATCTCAGCCCTCGGCGGAACTGTAGCTATAGCATGGGGCCAAGAGGTTGAAGGGGCCCCACTCAGGTACAAGAGCATTATTACTTTATGCATGGACCAAGTAGTTGGTAGCATTCTGCTCTCCAGCTCTACTATGTGGGTTCACTGATATCTAGTATATATGATTTATACCTTTGATTATTTCTAATCTTGCTGCTGTTTTAGTATATTGACATTAGGTGAAGGTGCCACATCTCATTTTGGGACCCCATGAACTTTAGTTACGACCTTGCTGCCATCAGTAATTTCAAGTTGAAGCATCTGGGCCCCACTGGTCAATATTTTGTGGGGAGGCAACCATTCAGGTTACAGCTCGCCTTTAAAGGTCAGAGGGGGTCACAATCAGGGCCCATACTGATGCGGGCTACCCACTGACTTTATACATCTGGGCGGTCAGCATCCAATACTGTACAGCGATTGCAAAGTTCCCAGCTGCATTCTAAGGCCATGTTCACACGACTTATTTTGACGTGGTTTTGGACAAGGTTTTCGGAGCGTTTCCTCGCCCAAAACCTCGTCCAAAACGCTTCCAAAATGCCCCTAGTTAATTTCATTGATTTTATGTAAAACTTTGTTGTAGTTCACACACGATGAGGTTTTTACACGCTTCTTTGGAAGTGCTGAAAAAGAAGTGTCATGTCAATTCTTGAAGCGTGTTTTAGGCGCGTTTAAGGCGCGCTTTTCGTCACAGTTTTTGGCGCTGTTTTCAGCTCTGTTTTTGTCCTGTCACCGAGAAACGCCTCTAAAACCTCTTCTGAAGAAGCGTGTTTCAGGCGAGGTTTTGGGTGAGCCTCGTCCAAAACCACGTCAAAATAAGCCGTGTGAACATACCCTAACTGTGCAGCTGCAAGAGGGGAGAGCTGGCCGTCAACAGCAGCTGGGATCTCCAGCAAGAAGTCAGGAATGGTTTATTACCTTCCCTGCCTTCTCGATCATTGTATATACAGCACTTAATGACCCAAATCCGATCTGTAGTCAGAGCTGTATCAGATATTAGTCCTCGGTCCAATGAAAATCGGTAATAAGAAAATAAAAAATGTAAAAATGCTCTAAAGTTCTTGGAACTGAGAGAAGAGAGGGGGCAAAATACATATATAAAATAAATAGAATAAAATTAAAAAAAAAAAAAAATTAATAGCTCAAACTACAACTTTTACCCCTGCCAAATTTTCATATCACCTATATATGAATGTCCGTGATGGAGAATTGACACAATTACGAAACTTATTTTAGTGCCACTTTTGCTGTAAAAAAATAAACAAATAAAAAATGTGAAAAACCAGACTTTTGAATTCTTTTTACCAATTTCTCTCATTTCCCAAAAAATCTTTTTGAAAAATTACATAAAAATAAAGCCTTACCTATCCTGAAAAAATTAGAAGAATAACCGAGTGTGCGTTAATTTCTGGGCCTCATAGAGCAGTGCAACACGGTTAATGTTGGTTATAGGCGATCCTGAAGAGGTAGGTTTTCAGGTTACGTTTGAAGCTAGTGAGAGAGGGGGAGAGTCTGAGGTGTTGGGGCAGTGAGTTCCAGAGTGTGGGGGAAGCACAGGAGAAGTCTTGGAGATGGTTATGTAAAGAGCTGATAAGAGGAGAACAGAGAAAAAGGTCCTCTGAGGAGCGGAGGTTGCGTGAGGGGAGGTATCTAGAGATAAAGGCAGAGATGTATGGACGGGAGAGGTTATGGAGAGCCTTGTAGGTCAAGGTTAGTAGCTTGAACTGGGTTCGCTGGGCAATGGGAAGCCAGCGAAGGGATTGGCAGAGGGGAGAGGCAGGGGAGTAGCAAGGAGAGAGGTGCATCAGACGGGCAGCAGAGTTAAGGATGAATTGGAGGGGATCAAGGGTGCTAGCTGGGAGGCCACAGAGAAGTATGTTGCAGTAGTCTAGGCGGGAGATGACGAGGGTGTGGACAAGCATTTTTGTGCTTTCAGAGTTAATGAATGGGCGGATTCTGGAGATATTTTTCAGGTGGAGGCGGCAGGCAGAGGTGTGGGTTTGGATGTGTGGTTTGAGGGACAGATTGAAGTCAAAGGTTATCCCAAGGCAGCGGACCTGTGGTGCTGGTGAGAGGGTGTAGCCATTGACCGTGATAGAGAGATCAGGGGCAGGGATACAGTGGGATGGTGGGAAGATAATAAATTCAGTTTTCACCACATTTAGTTTTAGGAGACGGGAGGAGAAGAAGGAGCATATGGACGAAAGACAGTCAGGGATCCGGGAGAGTAGAGAGGTGAAATCTGGGCCGGAGATGTAGAGGTGGGGATCATCAGCATTCAGGTGGTATTGAAAGCCATGTGAGGCTATGAGCTGACCCAGAACAAGAGTGTAGATAGAGAAGAGTAAGGGGCCCAGAACTGACCCCTGGGGGACACCAAAAGACAGCGGGCAAGAGGAGGAGGTGGTGAGTATATGTGTGTATAGTGTTTTACTGTGTGGAGAGAGTATGTGTATGTATATTGTTTTACTGTGAGTAGGGAGTATATGTGTGTATAGTGTTTTACTGTGAGGAGGGAGTATTTGTGTGTATAGGGCGACATGTCCCAACACGCCAACGCCAGTATTTTGTTCTATTTTGCGGCAAACCCACTTTTTACGCCATATTCTTGTTGTAAATGGACTGTCGTACACCAAAACTAGGCGCAATATACGCCAGGATCAACACTTTGTAATGCGCCTAAATATGGTGCACTGTGCGCCACCATCACGAAATGTACCTAATGAGGTGCCATACATATGTTATGCACCCCCGTCGGGCAATGAGCCTCGAAAGACGCATACCATATACTACCATATGCTATGTGCCGCGAGTTGAGCAATGCGCCCTTTTTTGATGCAATGCGCCCTTTTTTGATACGATGTGCCATTTTAGGCGCATTAAGTTTTCTATGCAAGGTATACCTGACGGCAATTTTTAGAAAGTATCGGACTTTCAGGCGCACTTTACGCTGATTTAATGCGCCTAAAACTGGCATAGATAAGCCACTTTTCAGACGTGTCGCCCATAGTGTTTTACTGTGAGGAGGATGTATATGTATGTATAGTGTTTTACTGTGATTGATGGTATGTGTGTGTATAGTGTTTTACTGTGTGGAGAGAGTATATGTGTCTATAGTCTTTTACTGTGAGGAGGGAATATATGTGTGTATAGTGTTTTACTGTGAGGAAGGAGTATGTGTGTGTATAGTGTTTTACTGTGAGGAGGGAGTATATGTATGTATAGTGTTTTACTGTGAGTAGGGAGTATATTTGTGTATAGTGTTTAAATGTGAGTAGGATGGAGTTTAGGAATAGATATAACTTCTGTCTTCGCTCTTTTTTCCTCTTTCTTTCACCAGAGGAGGAAACAATTCCCCCCTCCCAACCTCCCCCTTCTTGAATGACTACTCTAAAGCTTGAATTTAGCTATTCCCTGTATAATGATGGCAGCATTATTGTATCTGCTTGTTTTATATTGCCTTTCTGTATCTGGTATCAGAAATGATTTTGATGAGTTATATGCTGGCTTTATCCTTGTAATCCCAATGGCAGGGCAATCTGTCATGGTTCCATAGAGGATACCTCCACAACGCTTTTTTCCTCTCCCGATGACTCTTTCTTAGTTCTGGATTTGCTATGTTTAGTCTTTTTTATAGCTTTTTGTCTAGTTTTTTTTAACGTTTATGTTCATGTCATTGAATTAAGTGGTCAAAAAGAAAATAGGAGTTTGTTTCTTGTCATTGGTGTCATGGCATATTATATAAACTGTCACAGCTTTTATGTTGTGGTTTAGGAGTCAGGTGGAGGATACAGGCCAAATCGTGGTGGACTTAGTTTAACTAACAGAGGGTTTTAAAGGAATTGTCCAGGACTTACAAAAGCTCATTGGGCCGCAGGGGTATGATCAGAAATAGAAAAAAAGAAGCTGACTCGCCTCCGTGACGCTCCCATTCTGTCCCAGCTGCCGGCCCGTACATCCCGGCTGCACAGTGAGCGTCCATCATTCACGTGCTATGTGCAGTCAATCATAGGCCACAATGTCACGTGCATGTGACCTCTGTGGCCTGTGATTGGCTGCACAAAGCACGAGAATGGTAGACATTCACTCTTCAGCTGGGATGTATGGACCGCCATCCAGGACGGTATGGGAGCATCACAGAGGCGAGTTGGCTTCTTTTTTTCTATTTCTAATTATACACCAGTGGGCCAACGAGCTTTTGAAAGTCCCGGACAACAACCTCTTGAAACCTCGATTTGTGAAGAGGCTGAGCTTTGGAAGTGGCCAACATTAAGGATGGTGTAATGGCAATGTCATCCAGGTGCGTACATTTGGGTGAAGCAGGAGTGAGGATCTTCAGTCGGGTCATTGGTGCCCCTAAAGAGAGCTGGCTCTGCTGGAATGGCCACCACAGAGTGCCTCCTCTTTATTTGTGTCTGACCTTGTGCTGTTATCAGATATCTCATAGTATTCAAGAATACTGTTGAGCGAGCAGTAAAAAGTTCTAGTTCGATTAGATCCTCGAACTTTTGAGAGTTTGATTCGAAGTTTTATTCGAACTCGAACTTTTAACCCTATTAAAGTCTATGGGAGAAGATGTTCTGGTTAATTTTTATACCTATGCAGGTGAGGAGAAGCTGGAATTACCATCCATAACAGTAAACTGGATACATAGAACAACTTAGACGTTATGTGAGCCTGCAAATATCGCCAAATAACAACTTCTGGGTGTGGGAAAGATGCAGCCAGCAATACCAAACTGCCTAACTATTGATGTCTATGGAGAGGAAATTGCTCTCTAACTAACTAAGAGCAGTCTATACAGTACAGAGATTGAGCTGAAAATGACATTCAGAATGCAATACAGTGAAATATATGTAACATGGTCATGTGATTTTAGCAGCCAATGAGAGCCCTACACCTCATGACGTTTTTGACAATACTCTGTGCTCTGCACTGATTGGATGGCTGCCAAAAGTGCAGAAAGGTGATTGGATGGCCGCCAAAAGTGCAGAAGGTGCTGAAAACGAAACTGAAAATGGCGTGTCGAAGTAGAACTTTACTCAAACGAACAGTAAAATGTTCGGTTCGTGTTCTAAAAATTCAAGAAGTTCTACTAGAAGTTAACTTTTCTAGAACAGTTCGATCAACACTATTCATGAATAACAAGACCCTTCTCCATCTTCTGCTCAGCCTTGGTTACATTTGATGGATGCATATTTTTTCTGAACCATATTACATGAGTTTGTTTGCAGATAAGAGCAGATAGCACGGAAAGCTATGATACGAAGGCCAAGATGGACTCTTCTACATCTGTATTCAACTATGAGTTGTCAGGACGTCCTTATCCTGTAGCCTCCGTATCTCAGCTTCCGGGAGAGTTTTATATTGGTTTTACATTCTCAACGTTATTTACGGGAAAAGGTCGTCTTTTCAAGGTTTGTTGTTGAGATTATTACGTCTTCGAGTTTTTTTTTTCAAATCCTTCTGCCTAATAACCATTGTCTGATCTTTCGCTGTCGTTTAAGCCTTTGAGATTTCTCTCATCCCAACATTAATCTTTTCTTGTCAGAACTATGACACGTTCTTCTCAAAGGGATAACAACTATTACATCTTCAGTTCAAATGGTTGACTTTCCCAATTCGAGGTTCTCAAGGAAACTATAAAGGACTAACACTCTGGTTACAAAGACACCGGGGCCACAGTCCTTTCATTACAATAGATACAAGTGAGGAACGTTCCCCGGGAAAACAGCGGGAAGACTCAAACTCACATTGTCTATGAATCTCTTCAAACCTTTTCTGTGACAATTGGTGTTCAGTTTCCCATTGCAAAGACTCACTAATGTCAGTGGAGAAGGTTGTACTGAACTGATCACATATGATACCGGCTGGTAAAAGAGGAGACACTTTGATTTAGATTTTTTTAATGACAAAAATTACAATTTAGCATTAAAGTGAATACACTGCAGACCTCCACAGCAGGACATGGATAAAACCTGTCTCGCAGTAAGACTGACTTTGTTGCCCATAGCAACCAACCAGAGGTCATAGCAACTAATCAGAGCTCATAGCGACCAATCAGAGCCCATAGCAACCAATCAGAGTTCATGACAACCAATCAGAGCCCACAGCAACTATTCAGAGCCCACAGCAACTAATCAGAGCTCATAGCAACCAACCAGAGCCCATGACAACCATTCAGAGTCCATAGCAACCATTTAGAGTCCATAGCAGACAATCAGAGCACATGGCAGCCAATCAGAGCTCATAGCAACCAATCAGAGCCCATAGCAACCAATCAGAGTGCATAGCAACCAATCAGAGCTCATTACAACCAAACAGAGCTCATAGCAACCAATCAGAGCTCATAGCAATCAATCAGAGTCAATAGCAAAAAAATCAGAGTTCATAGCAACCAATCACAGCCCATGACAACCAATCAGAGCCAATAGCAAGCAATCAGAGCCCATAACAACCAATCACAGCTCATAGCAACCATACAGAGCTCATAGCAACCAATCAGAGCTCAAAGCAACCATTCAGAGATTTCCTTTCATTTCAGAGCATATAGTGCTGCACTGTATTGTAGAGGGGCGCTATAGACCACCAATCACTGCATGCACCTCACTAATACATGTAAGAACAATACAGGACATATAATACTGAACTGTACTGTAGAGGAGGGATATAGACCACCAATCACAGCATGTACCTCACTAATACATGTAAGAGCAGTACAGGACATTTAGTACCACACTGTACTGTAGAGAGGCGCTATAGACAACCAATCATTGCATGCACCTCAGTAGTACATGTAAGAGCAGTGCAGGACATGTAGTACCGCACTGTACTGTAGAGAGGCGCTATACACCACTAATCACTGCATGCACCTCACTAATACATGTAAGAGCAGTACAGGACATGTAGTACAGCACTGTATTGTAGAGAGGCGCTATAGACTACCAATCACTGCATGCACCTCACTAATACATGTAAGAGCAGTACAGGACATGTAGTACAACACTGTACTGTAGAGAGGTGCTATAGACCTCCAATCACTGCATGCATCTCACTTATACATGTAAGAGCAGTGCAGGACATGTAATACCACACTGTACTGTAGAGAGGTGCTATAGACATCCAATCACTGCATGCACCTCACTAATACATGTAAGAGCAGTACAAGACATGTAGTACCGCACTGTACTGTAGAGAGGTGCTATAGACACCCAATCACTGCATGCACCTCACTAATACATGTAAGAGCAGTACAGGACATGTAGTAACGCACTGTACTGTAGAGAGGCACTATAGACCACTAATCACTGCATGCACTCACTAATACATGTAAGAGCAGTACAGGACACGTAGTACCAACTGTTACTGTAGAAGGCGCTATAGACCTCCAATCACTGCATGCACCTCATAATACATTTAAGAGCAGTACAGGACATGTAGTACCGCACTGTACTGTAGAGAGGCGCTATAGACCACCAATCACTGCATGCACCTCACTAATACATGTAAGAGCAGTACAGGACATGTAGTACAGCACTATACTGTAGAGAGGCGCTATAGACTGCCAATCACTGCATGCACCTCACTAATACATGTAAGAGCAGTACAGGACATGTAGTACCACACTGTACTGTAGAGAGGTGCTATAGACCTCCAATCACTGCATGCACCTCACTAATACATGTAAGAGCAGTACAGGACATGTACTACCGCATTGTACTGTAGAGAGGTGCTATAGACCTCCAATCACTGCATGCACCTCACTAATACATGTAAGAGCAGTACAGGACATGTAGTACCGCACTGTACTGTAGAGAGGCACTATAGACCACTAATCACTGCATGCACCTCACTAATACATGTAAGAGCAGTACAGGACATGTAGTACCGCACTGTACTGTAGAGAGGAGCTATAGACCTCCAATCACTGCATGCACCTCACTAATACATGTAAGAGCAGTACAGGACATGTAGTACCGCACTGTACTGTGTATCAGGGCCGTTCTTAGAGGCGGGCGATCTCCCGGGGCGCCAAGGCTCCGCTCACCCGAGGGGGGGCGCCGCAACCGCTCGCCTCGCCCGCCCGGAGGATTGCCCCTGACTCTGCGCGGCTGTTGTATAACAGTCGCGCAGAGCCAGCAGCAGCTGTTGTCACAGGGAGGAGGCGGGACGGATGGTTCCCGTCCTGACTCCTCCCCTGTATCAGCATTGTGAGGGGGCGCACGGCTTTCACCGCGCCCCCTGCGACGCTCGATCTCCTCGGCTGGCAGCTCTGCCGCCAAGGAGATCCCTGGAAGCTACGTGCAGTGTAAGCGGCGTGATGACGTCACGCTGCTTACACTGCTCAGCAGCTCCCATCACTCAGCAGCTCTGGACCGGAACGTACGGACCAGGTGAGTACTGTTTTGTTATTTTATTAGTTACAGGGGGGCATCTACTGGCTACAAGGGGGGATAACTGGCTACAGGGGGAATGTACTGGCTGCAGGGGGGCATGTACTGGCTGCAGGGGGCATCACTGGCTACAGGGGGCATCTACTGGCTACAGGGGGCATAACTGGCTACAGGGGGGTATCTACTGGCTAAAGGTGAATGTACTGGCTGCAGGGGGCATGTACTGGCTGCAGGGGGGCATCACTGGCTACAGGAGGGCATCACTGGCTACAGGAGCATCACTGGCTACAGGGGGCATAGTACTGGCTACAGGGGGGCATCACTGGCTACAGGGGACAGGTACTGGCTACGAGGGGCATATCTACGGGCTACAAGGGGCATGTACTGGCTACAAGGGGGCATCTGTACTGGCTACAGAGGGGGGCATCTACTGGCTACAAGGGGGCTTCTACTGGCTACAAGGGGGGCTTCACTGGCTGCAGGGGGCTTCACTGGCTACAAGGGGGGCATCACTGGCTGCAGGGGGGTTTCTACTGGCTACAAGGGGGCATCACTGGCTACAGGGGGGCATCACTGGCTAGGGAGGGGCATCACTGGCTACTGCGGGGCATCACTGGTTACAGGGGGAGGGCATCACTGGCTACAGGGGCATCACTGGCTACAAGGGGAGCATCACTGTCTACAGGGGGGCATCTACTGGCTACAGGGGGCATCACTGGCTACAGCGGGATTCTACTGGCTACAGGGGGCATCACTGGCTACAGGGGGGCCTCTACTGGCTAAAAGGGGGGCATCACTGGCTACAGGGGGGCATCACGGGCTACAGGGGGGCATCTACTGGCTACGGGGGGCATCTACTGGCTACAAGGGGGGCATCTACTGGTTACAGGGGGCATCTACTGGCTACAGGGGGGCTTCTACTGGCTACAAGGGGGGCATCACTGGCTACAGGGGGGCATCACTGGCTACAGGGGGCATCTACTGGCTACAGGGGGCATCTACTGGCTACAGGGGGGGCATCACTGGCTACAGGGGCATCACTGGCTACAAGGGGAATTACTGGCTACAGGGGGGCATCTACTGGCTACAAGGGAGCATCACTGGCTACAGGGGAATCACTGGCTACCGGGGCATCACTGGCTGCAGGGGGGCTTGTACTGGCTACAGGGGAGCATCACTGGCTACAGGGGGCATCACTGGCTACAGGGGGCATCTACTGGCTACAAGGGGGCACTAACTGGCTACAGGGGGACATCTACTGGGTACAGGGGGGAGCATCACTGGCTACAGGGGGGCTTCTACTGGCTACAAGGGGGGCATCACTGGCTTAAGGGGGGCTTTTACTGGCTACAAGGGGGGCTTCACTGGATACAGGGGGCATCACTGGCTACAGGGGGCATCTACTGGCTACAGGGGGCATTCACTGGCTACAAGGGGGCATCTACTGGCTATAGAGGGCATAAATGGCTGCAGGGGGGCATCATTGGCTACAGGGGGGCATCACTGGCTACAGGGGGCATCTACGGGCTCCGGGGCGTTTCTACTGCACAAGGGGGTCATCTATGGCTACAAGGGGGGCATCTACTGGCTACACGTGGGGCATCTACTGGCTACAGGGGGGCTTCTACTGGCTAAAGGGGGCATCACTGGCTACAGGGGGGCATCACTGGCTACAGGGGGCCATCAACTGGCTACAGGGGGGCATCTATGGCTACAGGGGTTACACCTGGCTATAGGGGGCTCTACGTGGCTACAGGGGCATATTACTGGCTACATATGAGCTGCATAGATGAGGAGTTTGAAGAGATAGGAATTGGTAGAGAAGTGCTGATAAATTGAGGAGTCATAAGATATTTTTTGTAATTTTACGTGAGAGTCGGTGTAGTCGTCATGGCGTCTGGGACAGATGGAGAAGAAGAAGAAGAGAAAGAGAACAACTCTTCAGAGACGTCTCCTGTGAGTCACTAGATATAACTTTACTGTAATCATTTATATGTCTGCAGAGCCTGTATACACTGGTATCCATCATTGTATGGTCACTGTACGCCGGTAATATAGGTTGTAATATAATGGTTTATACTCAGTAATGGTCAGTTTGTATTATTCGGTCACTATATGGTGGTGATATGTGGTCATGGTGTGGTGGTATTATTTGGTCATTGTGTATTGGTGATATGTGGTCTTAGTGGTCTTGGGATTCTGGTTTTGTGTACCGGTGTTATTTGGTAAATGTATGACTTATTTAGTAGTTTTATACGTAGCATATTGTGCTAAAGCTTTTTGTATATTTTGGCTTTGGTTTATGGTGATGCAATGTGTCGCATAGTGGCGCAATATGTTACCGGGGGGGGGCGAAATTTCTTCACCTCGCCCTGAGTGAAATTTAGCCTAGGAACTGCCCTGCCACCAATCACTGCATGCACCTCAATAATACATGTAGGAGCAGTACAGGACATGCAGTACCGCACTGTACTGTAGAGAGGTGCTATTGTGTCTGTGACATTGTATGGGGAGTGGGGTCTCAAGACGTAATGTCACAGGAAAGACCGTTGTACGTGAAAATATAGTATCCTGAGGCCTCTGTGACTTGAGGGATCGCTGTGTGTGTAAGGATTCAAGATTATCGGAATTTTACTGAAGTATTCATTATTATAATACAAGAAGTAATAATAATCCTTCCATAGTGATGACGGAGATAGATGGTGACGACCGTGCTGATTACTAGTAGCGCCCACTGCTTTCTCTTATCTCTGGTTGTCGATAAAGTCACATTTGATAGCCCTATTGTATTTCCGTAAAGAGGCCAAAAGGAGAAGCGTTGTCCAGACAGAGACGCTCCTCCGTGCCTTCTACTATTTGGCTTTCAGGAACATTATTTATGATACTATCCTGTGCTTCTTACTGTACATTGCAGATTTTTCCCCTTATTATTAAATGCATACTGTCCTAAAATAACTCCAAGGCTTTGGCCAGGCGCTGGGATCACCCAGTGTTAAGTGCTAATGCATTTAGCATTGGTGAATCCTCTTCTCCTGGCGCCAAGGAGTTAAGGCAGCGAAGCTGGCAAGTCAGATAGTGCATCGCTCTGAGCAATAATGTACTTGTACCCCCGAAGAGCACAGCAAAGCAGATAAAGAGGAGACTGCAAGGCAGAGAGAATCCAGCCGCGCCACCCTACCTCTCCCCCCTGTAGACGTAAGGAGTCCGATCCCTCCGAAAATCGTTCATCTAGTAATGGAATGTATGTTGCATGTTTTATTAATTAGTCCAAATACAATAAAACTCGATAAAATTGTGTAATTAAATATGGAAACGCTCGGCCTTAATTCCCGCATCTTTATAATGTGTCACAACCACCACTAAATTATCTACCACTAATAATAATAACACAATTATATTACGTGTCTGATGTTGTTATGCAATTATAAGCAATTGTTTTTTATGGGATGCAATATATCACCCAGCTAAATACGGCTGGTGCTGCGATTATACGGCCACGGAGATGAATTTCAGCACAAAAACATTTAGCATAGTACTTAATTCTGTAGCTAAGCATGGCTAATAGCCGGGAGGAAATGATTCTTAAAGGAGCAATTTACTTCTTGACCAATGGCTCTTGAGGGCAATGAGTAAAGGTCCTGTAACATATATGTATATATGTTCATATGTTTATGGATTCAGGTGATGTTTAACCCCCTAAGCCGAACGCCTGAAAAGTAGTTATAAGGGTTTTGCCACAAAGTAAAATTGAGATGGGAAGTTTAGTGATCCATTGTTTACAGCTCATCTCCAGGGGATACGACCAGAGCTGAGAGCTCCTCAGTCCTGGCCGCACATGCTCAGACATCACCTCTCCTCTCAGGCAGCTACTGAGTGTTCAAACCCCGGGTGCTGTCATTCTACTCCCGTCCTCTGGACTCTGAATAATAAAAAAAAAAAAAATCTCAATGAGGTCTGTGCATTGATAAAGAGAAAAAAATCCACAGGTTTGGTTCCTGCAGGGATTTGAACCTAGGACCCTTGTGCCTGGAGGCAAAAGTTTTACCTCTGAGCTACATTGTAGCTACTTACAGTTTTAAACATAAACAGACCTTTCTTTGACTACAGAGAGGAAAGGCCTGGTGATGTCACCCTGCTGGGTCACATGATATGCAATTCAAACAAATCACACACGCCCCCTTCTGAGCACACAGAGCTGAAGAGCTGGATACAGGAGGTATGAGATGAGATGACATTTCACACTTAATAACTTGTTAGATTAATTCCACAGGTTATTACAGTCATGTGGATACCTAATATGTGTAGGGTTTTTTGGGTGTGTAATGTAGGCACAATTATTTTTTATTAAATATTCATTTTATTATTTATTTATTTTTTACACTTTTTGGGCGACATGTCCCAAAAGTGGCGTCCGTTTTGCCAGTTTGAATGCGGCATAAAGTATCGTACACTCGCAATGTATTTCCTAATTTGTTTTGCGCTTGTTTTGTAAAGTGGTTGTATTTGCGTCTGTCGGAATGGTTTAGGCATTGCGCCTTTTTCGGCGAGTGTGTCGTTTGGGGCGTCTGTTTGGGCGTTCTGGCTTGTATACTTCAAAATTCGGTGCATTCGTTAGTTCTACGCATTTGTTAACACCGCGTAGGTTTGTTTTGGAGCGCATGTTGTCTTCTCGCCATTTTCTGCCATTTGAGCACAGTTGGGAGCAACATTCAACATCAGAGCACACACAGTAGGCGTATGATCTACAACTTCAACCAGCAGCCAGAAATAAGTACAGGACGGCGTTCTGCAATGAACCCTGGATAAATAAATAAAAAGGGGGCGCATTTGCCCAGCGCCAGGTTATGTGCTCACATTTTCGCACAAATTACTGGCAGAACTTGTCGTCCACGAATGACGAAAGTTTGGACAATGCAAATATGACGCCACCAGGTGGCCAAAAAGGTGCACACTCACGCACGACAAAATGCCGCGATGCGCCTAAAATCACTCGTAGAAAACAACCGACTTGTGTAAGCCCCATACAAATGTGGCGCACATGTACGGCTAAACAAGCTCATACAGCTCATGCTGACAACGTCATTGTCCGCACTGACCATTTTGGTGGCTTCTTCAAAACTGGCAAGGATGGTGCAGAGCTCTTTCACCTGCCTCCATTCTCGGTGGCTTAACACCCCGAGGTCCGCACCGCTGCTTGTCAGGCCATGTGTCACTTCGTACTGCGTAATGGCATTGCGCTGTTGCCACAATCGCTGGAGCACGTGGAGGGTGGAATTCCAGAGTGTTGCAACGACAACAATGATAAGGTTTACGGGTAGGCCGAGCTGACGCTGCAACGCAGCCAGGTGGGACGAAGCAGGGTGCGAACGGCGGAAGTGCGAACTCAGACCTCGAGCCTTCCTCAGCAGGCAGTCCAGACCTGGGTAGCTCTTTAGAAATTTCTGGACGACAAGGTTCATGACATGTGCCAGGCAAGGGATGTGCTCCAGCCTACCGATCTTAAGGGCGGCCAGCAGATTTCGACCGTTATCGCACACCACCTTGCCTGGCACAAGGTTCTTGTCACCCAGCCAGCGCTCGGTCTCGTTGCGGAGAGCCATCCACAGCTCCTGACCTGTGTGTGGACGATCTCCAAGACAGATTAATTTCAACACGGCCTGGTTTCTCTGGGCACGTGATGCCACCAGAGGACCTTGGGGGGAAAGAACCCTGCACCATCCCTGCGGTTTTGAAGAGCGTGCGCCGAGCCTGAGAGCCACCGTCACCCCCAGAGACATCCACCCAGCTCACCCAGTGAGCTGTCACAGAGATATAGCGGCCATGGCCGTGCTTACTAATCCATGTGTCGGTGGTCAGATGGACTTTTCCGGCCACAGATGCAGACAACGCGCTTGAAATTTTAGATGACACGTGGCTGGCCAGGGCAGGGACGGCTTTTCTGGCAAAGAAATGCCTGCTCGGCATCTGGTATTGTATTGGGGGCAGGCGAGGGCCATGACATAGCGGAACCCATCTGTGTCCACCAGACGGAAAGGCAACATTTCCAAGGCCAAAAGCCTGGCAATGCCGACATTCAGGCTTTTGGCTTTGGGATGGTTTGGGTTAAAGTGTTTCCTTTTGCCCCCAAACCTGGAAGACAGAAGTCTGGCTACTAGACTGGCAGCTGTACGGCATGCAGGTCGTCAAACTGGTGGAAGGAGAATGGGTAGGATGGGTCTCTGGTGGTGCTGGTGGTACTCGGGCGACGGTGGAGGCTGAAGCGGAGGCTGATCCTTGATCATGACTCTGAGAGACATGGGCAGCTGAGGAACGCTTGGTGGTGACGGAGACGGAGGGTGTGACAGTGGTTGGAGGCCCGGCGTCAGTCTGGCTTTTTTTGGCCAAGTTTTGCCTCCATTTCAACTCATGCATTCGCTGCACGTGACTAGACATGTTGGTGGTGGTTAAACACCTAAGATTCTTGCCTCTACTGATGCGTTTACGGCAAAGGCGGCATATGACATCGCTGGGTGAATCAGAGGCTTGCTCAAAGAAGGCCCAGTCTTGAGAGGTCCTGGACCTTTTTGATGGTGATAAGCGAGGAGCGGGGTTTACGCTGACCGTGGCTGGCGGAATCATTTTAGCAGACTTCTGCGACCGCCCTCTCCCTTTTTTGAGGCGGGACCGGTACTAACACTACCCCATCGTCTTCCTCCTACCCAGTGATGAAGGGGCTTGCAAGCAAATTCTTCTGAAAAGACCATGTTGGATCCGCAATGTCGTCATCATCATCATCAACACAGGTGACTTGGTCGTCCTGACATACTGCATCCAGGAGCTGCGGGCTACAAGCAAGAGGGACTGCAAGGCGTTGCCGACGCCAGGATTTTTGCCGATTGCCCGGCTTCCTTCTCCTCCTCTGATGGCATCAGTAATGGGCGTCAGAGCGAGAAAATCATCCTCTTTGGCCTCTTGATCTTTTAACATCCCTCTGACCCCAACCGTATTTTGTCATCAAAGAGGTCTCAGAAAATGGAATTATCCACAGTGGTGGGTACACGAGTTGACATTTGGGCTGCTTCGCTTCATTTTTGGACAGATGCTGACGATGCTGATGATGACATTTGTGGCTGTGGGCTGGGAGGACAGGAGGGTAAGATGCTGGATGCAGGTTGATTAACCATGAAGGACAGATTGGCGACGTGTTCGTTTACTTAGATTCACAGGGCCCCGACCAGCGATGAAAGGCCTGACGGTCCTGCAACTGACGATCCGCTGGCATGCGTGTTGTCGCCAGCACTGGAAGGAGCACCTTCTCTCGTACCTCTACCTCCATGTGCTACCCCCCTTTTTTCTCGCTTACACCTGCATTTCGCTCCATGTTCAAAAAGATAAAAATTTAAGAAGGTATGGAAGATTTTTTGAAAGTCTCTTATTACAAGACGACAAATCACAGCTATTCTTAAATCCTCTAATTTCCTACAGCCAAATAGGATTAGAAACTGAATGTTACTTGCGAATACCTGTGAAATGCGGTATGGGGGGAAGAACCGTTTGACAAAATCAACAGTGTTCTTCCTTCAGTCCCAGGGATTTACAAATGCTCAGTAGGACTAGGAATTTATAGTTTTCAACAAAATATTATACAATTGCGCTATCTGAGCCAAACTGAGATTCAACGAGCCCATAAAACTATTCAGAAGTTACACGGATGAGAAATTGTGTTTTTTGCAGTTATGACGAGAACAGTTGCTAAAAAAATTTTTCTATCAGAATTGTCTTTAAAACGTGGCTATTTGAAAAAACTAGGGCCGCACCACGTGCAATACAGCTATTTAAAAAACTATTCGGATAACAGACGGTGGTTTTTGCACACTATCAAATACATTTGCGGTACTACAAAAATTGCTGTATTCAAATTTAAGTGCAAGGTGCTTTAGAAAAAAAGCTGGCCTGCGCCAAAGTGAAAAAAAACACCTATCTGAAATTTTATATGGATAAAAAAAGTGGAGTTTTGCACCTATCAAATCATGGGTGACTACAAAATTGCTGTTTTAAATTTTTAAGTGAAAGGGGGGGGCCTTGAAAAAAAGCGGATGCCCAAGTGAAAAGAAACCTATTTAAATGTTACGGAAATAAAAGTGGAGTTTTGCACCTATCAAATACACCTGCAATTACTAGAAAAGATCTGTAAACCTAATATAAGTACAGGCTGCACAACATACAAGTAATATTACACCAAAAAACTGGCCAACATTTTTTAATAAAGACCCATTGCAATGCAGGGTCTAAACTCTAAACACAGTCTGGGCTGCACAATATCCACTCTCCTTTAAAGAGCCTACCTGTCTGTCTGTGTTCACCCGCAAATAGTTGCATATAGATAAGGCGATACAAAGGGTGCCACTTATACAGATGTAGCAGAACTAAACAGAACAGATATTGCGCTGTGATATCCCAGCACAGAATGTTTTCTCTACTTTCTCAATGCTTTACAATGGCCTTTGTTTACAGATCAGAGCAGATAACACGAAAAGCTGTGATATCACAGTCAAGCTCTACCACATCTGGCTCACATCCCATGAGCTGCCCAGCACATTTCAGGTGTCCAACACAAAATACTGACACCCTCTGCTCCCCAGTATGTAGGGCAAAACTATACACTGGGGAAATATCAAATGTGAGGTATTAGTTGATACAGAGGCCACTATATTCGCAAGCTCACAAACCGCGTCAAGGTTCATTGTTTTCTTGCGAGCCCCGAACAGGAATTGGGAGTCTGAAGTTGTAGAACTGCTCACAACCTGAACATGAAGTGTGAGCTTGAAGCTGTAGAACTTCCCACAGCCTGAACAGGAAATGGGAGCCTAAACCTGTAGAATCGCCCACAGCTTGAACAGGAAGGGTGAGCTTGAAGCTGTAGAACATCCCACAGCTTGAACGGGAAGTGGGAGCCTGAAGCTATAGAGCTTCCCATAGCCTGAACAGGAAATGGGAGCCTGAACCTGTAGAATCGCCCACAGCTTGAACAGGAAGTGGGAGCCTGAAGCTGTAGAACTAATCACAGCCTGAGTAGGGAGTGGGAGTCTGAAGCTGTAGAAGCGTCCACATTCTGAAAAGGAAGTAGGAGTCTGAAGCTATAAAACCACCCACAGCCTGAACAGGAAATGGGAGCCTAAACCTGTAGAATTGCCCACAGCTTGAACAGGAAGTGTGAGCTTGAAGCTGTAGAACCACCTACAGTCTGAACAGGAAGTGGAGCCTGAAGCTGTACAAGCGCCCACATTCTGAACAGGAAGTAGGAGTCTGAAGCTGTAGAACTACCCACAGCCTGAACAGGAAGTGAGAGCCTGAAGCTGTAGAACTGCCCACAGCCTTAACAGGAAGTGTGAGTCTCAAGATATCTATGGCTCTGTGAAACTGCATGGTAAGAAAACCCTATTGAATGGATTTAGGGATATGATCCTTTGAGTGTGTTTTGTGATATATGTATTCATGCTAATGAACTGAAGTTTCTACAGAATTGAGGTGCCATCTTTTGTGTTTGTCATCTTTTTTTCTTCTCTGGGGATTATATCATTCTTTTTATGACATGTAGATTGCACTTCATTGTATCGGTGATGCCTGTCCTCATTCGTATTTAGATGAGGCTAGTGGAAGTGATGTCGGAGCAGCTCAGAGAAGTGAGTTTAACTTAGAAAGCTTGATTTTAAAAATTTAATATTGGAAACTTTTTTAATTTTTGTAAATTTTATTACCAGATGAGTCAAACCAATGTTAAACCCAAAAGAGACAGATTAACGCAACAGTGAACGATCACATCTCCTCAATACTGGATTAAAGGACTTTTTCTGAATTTTGAATATAGGATTTTCTCTGAATTTTGAATATAGGATTTTCTCTGAATTTTGAATATTGGATTTTTTCTGAATTTGATATTAGGACTTTTTCCAGAATTTTGATATATTGGATGCTTTTTCCTGACATTTTAATATAGGATTTTTTCTGAATTTTGAATATAGGATTTTCTCTGAATTTTGAATATAAGGGCTTAATGACTGCACAGATACAAATGTCCTTTGTAACGTGGCCCCTCAGTGCGTATCCACAATGCTCCATTATGTGACCAGCAAAGCCATGGGCCATGATTGGGAGAGACAGTCGTCATCACAGACCCCTTCATTGATTTCACACATTGGTGCTAAGTGGCTCTTGTATTTAACACAAACAGTTATTTAAGGAACAAGCCGTATGTATTGACCACGACGGGTCCGGGGGTCCCAAGTGGTGTCAGTCAACATGTAGAGCGCTAATGTAAGCTTTTTCCTGTACACCAGTGTTAATATAACCTTCCACCGGTTGACCTCTGTCCTCTTGGAATCCATCCATCACTGGCACAGCCACATTTATGAAGCAATCCCTATCAGAGGCAGGAAGCCAGAAGCCCGGTCTATGTAAATCCTCATGGAAGCTGTCAAACAACTTGTGTCTCCTTACACATCAGGTATTTGTCTGAATGCCTCGTATCATTTGGAAGAAACTCGTTCCATCCTTCATGGCCTGTTTCAATGCTGTAAAGTGTATAGAAGGGTAAATTTCATAGATAGACATGAACTGAGCGGGCAGTATAACCGGGCGCAACCTCCAACGCGTTTCACGTTAACGCAAACACTTATTCATGGCAAGGCTGCTTGACAAATGTTTATGAAACTGTACTACCGTTTTGTGTTTACAGCTCCCACGCAGACCTGTGCATCTCCATGTGTGTAGCAACAAGAGCAGACCAGCTTCATATGAGGGAGCAAGACACAGCAGGATGGTAAGTGGCTGAAAAAATTCTTCTCTTTATTAGTACTCCATTAAAACCAGATAGAAGGGAAAATTTCATGGATAGACATGAACTGAACGGACGGCATAACCGGGTGCCGACGCGTTTCACGTTAACGCAAAACCTTACTCGTGGTAAGGCAGCTTGACAAATAATGTTTATGAAACTATACTACTGTTTTGTGTTCACAGCTCTAATGCAGACCTATACATCTTCATGTGTGTAGCAACAAGAGCAGAGCAGCTTCACATGAGCAAGAAAGATAGAACAGGATGGTAAGTAGGTTAAAAAAAACTCTTCTCTCTTTATTAGTACGCCATTAAAACTGGTAGAAGGGTAAATATCATAGACAAACATGAACTGACCGGATGGCAAAACCGGGTGCAACTGCTTTCACATTAAAGCAAACCCTTACGATGCTTTCACACAGCACAGTTTTGGTGCAGTTTTATCTGCGCTCCAATTAAACTACCTTTATTACCAGGAAGCTTCTTTCAGTTGCCTAAATTGTTCAGAAAGGTGTTTCAAGTAAGTACTCAATGACTGTGGGTGATGTCTTGTGGATTATAAACTCATTAATTGACTACTTAATTTCCAAACAGTTTAGATGAGTGAAAGAAGCTTGCTGGTAATAAAGGCAGTTTAGTTGGAGCACAGTTGAAACTGCACCAAAACTGCGCGGTGTGAAAGCAGCCTCATGGCAAGGCTGCTTGACAAATTATGTTCATTAAACTATACTACCAGTTTGTGTTTACAGCTCCCACGCAGACCTATGCATCTTCATGTGTATAGCAACAAGAGAAGACTGACTTCACATCAGGAGGAAGATACGGCAGGATGGTAACTAGGTTCATCCTACTCTCTTTATTAGTACTCCATTATAACTGGTAGAAGGGTAAATTTCATAGACAGACATGAACCGAACGGGCAGCATAACCGGTTGCAACTTCCGACGCGTTTCACGTTAACACAAACACTTATTCATGGCAAGGCAGCTTGACAAATAGGGCCACATGCATGAAAACTGTCTAGGTCTAAAACTCACTTTTTTGCCCATAGGTCAAACAAGTGAGTTTTAGACCTAAACAGTTTTCATACATGTGGCCCATAATATTTATTAAACTATACTACTGGTTTGTTGCTATGTCCGTAATATCATCTGACTATGCCTCTCCATTTCTTCTCAGGTACGTCCTGTCTGTGGAACAACAAGTCCCAGCCATCCCACCGCATTATATGTCTAGCTGTCTCTGCTTAGTTTAAGTGCATTTGACACTGTTGATCACCACCTTCTCCTCAGCTCAGCACCATTGGCCTCCAGGACACCGCTCTCGCTTGGTTCTCGTCCTACCTCTCTGCCCGCTCCTTCAGTGTCTTGTTTTCTGGTTCCACCTCCTCTCCTCTTCCTCTTGCTGTTGGGGTTCCTCAGGGATCAGTTCTAGGTCCTCTCCTCTTTTCATTGTACACAGCCCCCATTGGACAAACCCATCAGTAGATTTGGCTTCCAGTACCATCTCTATGCGGATGACACTCAACTATACACCTCCTCCCGTGACATCACTCCAGCCTTGCAAACAAACACCAGTGGCTGTTGTCCGCTGTCTCTGGACATCATGTCCTCTCCCCATCTGAAACAAACCTCACTAAGATGAACTTCTTGTCTTTTCCCGCCATCTACTAACCAACCCCCTGCTATTTCTGTTTCTGTATTTTGGTCCCACCATTTCTCCTAGGCAGCAGGCCCCCCGTCTAGGGGTTTTACAGGATTCTGATCTGACCTTCACCCATACATCCAATCCCTTGCCGCCTCCTGTACCTGCACCTCAAGAATATCTCCAAAATCCATCCATTTCTCCCTGTGGAAACGACTCAAACTCTCATTACTGCTCTTATTCTTTCTCGCCCTTGACTACTGAAAACTCCTTGCTTATCGGTCTCCCCTCTCTGCAAACTCTCCCCTCTCCAAATTTTCTGAATGCAGCAGCCGGCTTGTCTTTCTCTCCAGCCGACTAACTGATGGCTCTACCCTGTGTCAGTCACTGCACTGGTTGCCCATCCAGTACAGGATACAGTATAAACTCAGCACTCTCACCCATAAAGCTCTCCACACGGCTGCTCCCCCCCTACATCTCCTCCCTAGTCTCTGTCTACCGCCCTACTCGTGCTCTCTGCTCTGCTGATGATATCAGACTACATTCCTCAAATCACCCAAACCCTCCCATGCCCGCCTACAAGATTTCACACGTGCGGCACCAATTCTCTGGAATATGCCCACCCCGGGCGATCAGGGGACATTCACAACCTCACAGTTTTTAAGAGGGCCCTGAAAATACATCTTCTCGGTCTGGCCCACCAAGATCCTAACTGCTATCCACACATCTGTCACTCCCTCACTTGGGCACTCACAGGCAAGTATCGGTATATAGATGTACGGTCTGGGTGGCAGGTTCATCCATTTTTCATGTAAACCCCCGCCTAGTTATGAAACATGGGCCCCGGGCCCTTGTAAACTTGGCACTTCTTACCGTATGTTTCACCCATACACCTAATAGATTGTAAGCTCTCACGAGCAGGGCCCTCACACCTTTGGTCTCATTTGTAGTACTTTAATGTGTAAAAGACTGTATGTTTACCCTTGAAATTTTTAAAGTGCTGCGGAATATGTTGGCGCTATAGAAATAAAGATTATTATTTTATTATTTTGTGTTTACAGCTCCCACGCAGACCTATGCATTTTCATGTGTATAGCAACAAGAGAAGACTGACTTCACATCAGGAGGAAGATACAGCAGGACGGTAACTAGGTTCAAAACATCACTACTCTCTTTATTAGTAGTCCACTAAAACTGGACAGAAGGGTAAATATCATAGATAGACATGAACTGAACAGACAAAATAACCAGGTGCAACTTCTGACGCGTTTCACGTTAAAGCAAACCCTTACTCGTGGAAAGGCAGCTTGACAAATAATGTTTATTAAACTATACTACTGTTTTGTGTTTACAGCTCCCCTGCAGACTCATGCATCTTCATGTGTGTAGCAACAAGAGCAGAGCAGCTTCACATGAGCAAGGAAGATACGGCAGGATGGTAAGTAGGCTAAAAAAATTCTTCTCTCTTTATTAGTACTCCATTAAAACTGGTAGAAGGGTAAATATCATAGACGGACATGAATTGAACGGACAGCATAACCGGGTGCGACTGCCGACGCGTTTCACGTTAACTCAAATCCTTACTCATGGCAAGGCAGCTTGACAAATAGGGCCACATGCATGAAAACTGTCTAGGTCTAAAACTAACCTTGTTGCCCATAACAACCAATCAGCGCAACAACCTTTTTTTTTTGCCTTTAAAAAGGGGGGGCTCTGATTGGTTGCTATGACTCGATTGGTTGCTATGGCTCTGATTGGTATGGGCTCTGATTGTTGCTGTTAGCTCTGATTGGTTGCTATGATCTCTGATTGGTTGCCATGGGCAACAAAGTGAGTTTTAGACCTAGACAGTTTTTATGCATGTGTCCCTTAATGTTTATTAAACTATACTACTGTTTTGTGTTTACAGCTCCCATGCAGATCTATGCATCTTCATGTGTGCAGCATGGTAACTAGGCTAAAAAACTCTTCTCTCTTTATTAGTACGCCATTAAAACTGGTAGAAGGGTAAATTTCATAGACAAACATGAACTGAACGGATTGCATAACCGGGTGCAACTGCTTTCACATTAAAGCAAACCCTTATGATGCTTTCACACAGCGCAGCTCTGTAGCAGTTTTATCTGCGCTCCAATTAAATTGCATTTATTACCAGCAGCTTCTTTCATTGCCTTAAAAATTTTTCAGAAAGGTTTTTTTCAATAAGTACTCAATGACTGTGGTGGGAAATCTTGTGGATTAACACTCATTTAAATTTATACTTACTTTTTCCCAACAAATTTTAGATAAGTGAAAGAAGCTTGCTGGCAATAAAGGCAGTTTAGTTGGAGCACAGTTGAAACTGCACCAAAACTGCGCTGTGTGAAAAATATTGCTCATTATGCAGAGTAGTTAAAAAAGTTTTGAGCCTCAGAAAATGGTGATACAAAGCAAATAAAAAAAAAGTTTAATTAAAAGCAGTAAAACATAACAAAAACCCCTATACACCAAAAAAAAAAAACCACAAAAAAACTGCACAATTGTATTTTTTTGATTATTTTTAATTTTCCAATAAAGGATACCAATAAATACAATACAAGTCATCAAACAGAAGAATAAAAAAGTTGTGACTCATGTAAAGCAAGAGGGGAAAAACTAAACACAAAAAAATAAGAAAAAGTAATTCAGCTGGTCTTTAAGGGGTTACAAAATAAAATAAGTTGCTTTTCCTCCTCCTAGTTAGGCTTATCCCAGCAGTATACTGCTCCTCCAGTCTTTATATGCATAGGCATTGATTCCCTGTGAAGAAAGCTCTCGGTCTAGCGACATTTGACTTCCCACAAGCCCCACTTAGGAACACTTACCATTCACAACACAGTCGAGTTCCTAGAAACTAAAACCATTCACCCATACATAAATAAACAATGAAACCCGGGTCAAGTGAACATCTGTATTTCCTAGTTAATATTTCATCCTCCCAGGTGTGAGGGCACAGAAATCGTGGAACATATTTGAAATAATAGAGTCATATGTTCTCTTTATGAAAAAACAATGTCATATGCTGCGTTCTGTAATTGTTTCATTAGTATACAGCCATCAGCAAGTTTTTAATTAACGCTATGATTAAAGAATGCCCACAGTGTATGACCGCACGCCTCTTAACAAATCACCGAGGTGACACGTGAATGGGACCATCTGGTTTTTAATTCACCTCCAGATTTCCTGCACTTCTCCCGCACGCATCCTCGCAATCTTGGAGAGATTGTACTTGGAAATTCAAAGAAAACTTCAATCATTCCGGCTAAAAATAATCACACATCTTCAATGACGCGTCCGGAGGAGAACGGGGTGTGGACCGTGAAGTCTTCATCCTCCGGGTGTTTGTCTGATGTTGTAATGAGCCACGACCATAGGGTTCAGACTGCTGGGATGAAAAGTGAAAATCAGATATGTTTTTTGATTAAAAAAATTCTAAAAGTTTGGGCTGAAATGGAAGCCATTCTGAACCTTAAATTGGCTTATTCCTCCAAATGCTCATAATCGTAACTGGACCCAAAATGTTTTCTTGCTTTAGATCTTTAAATTTATAGTAAGACTAAAATTCTTTTTTCATGTCCACAGGGCATGTGTGTCAAACAAAGCCTGATGCACAAATCTGGCCCACATGTCACTTTATGCAGTCCACAGGAGCTTAGATACAGCGGCAGGCTTAGATTGGTCCACAGGTGAGCAGTTGAAACTCCCAGTGGTCTCCTGGGCATAATGAATCCCTGGAAGTGGTGCACCTTGGGGCTTCTTTTCAGAGAGATAAACAGAGAAAGAAAGGCAGAAAGCAAGAGTATGTACAGTTCTGTAGTTTCGTTGTGGGGTGGAAACCTAGATTCAACGCCACTGGTGAGCCCCAAGAATCAACTCCACTGGTGGGCCCAAGAATAAATTCCCCTGGTGGGCCCCAATAATCAATGCCCCTAGTAGGCTCCAAAATAAACTCTACTGGTGGGCCCAAAGAATCAACCTCACTGGTGGGACACATGAATTAACTCCACTTGTGGGCCCAAAGAATCAACTCCACTGGTGGGCTCCAAGAATACACTTTACTGGTGGAACCCAAGAATTAACTACAATGGTGGACCCCAAGAATCAACTCTACTGGTGGACCCCAAGAATAAACTCCACTGAGGGTCCCAATAATGAACTCCACTGGTGGTCTCCAAGAATCAACTCCAGTGGTGGGCCCCATGAATAAATTCTACTAGTGAGGCCCAAGAATCAACTCCATTTGTGTGCCCCAAGAATCAACTCCACTGGTGAACCCCAAGAATCAACTCCACTAGTGGGTACCAAGAAGAAATTCCACTGCTGGGCCCCAGGAATCAATGCCACTAGTAGACCCCAAGATAAACTCCACAGGTGGGCCCAAAGAATCAACCTCTCTGGTGGGTCACATGAGTCAGCTCCACTGGTAGGTCCCAAGAATACACTCTACTGCTGGACCCTCAAGAATAAACTATACTGGTGGGTTCAGGCACTCCAGCCCAAAATTATAAGGCAGGCAGGGATGGACAAGGTCTAGCAGCTGAAGATCCAGCTCTCCAATTTTCCCCAAGCATGCTGCCTGTTCTTGGCAGAGATAGTGGCACCGGTCCAGTGAGTGGGCACCATCTTGGATCCCAGTGCCAGTGCGCCACTTCACACCACTCTGTTTAGCAACTCATGGACAGTGGCACAACTCTGTAATCAGCACCTAAGCACCCTAGCCACACTCCAACAGACCTTTGAGGGCAACCCCAATGCCGATGTGACTCTTTGGTGAAAATGAGTTTGATACCACTGCTGTAGATGGTAGCATTAAGTAATTGGTAATGGTAGTAAACTCAACATAGCTTGTACTCAAGGGTCATGATAATTTTTTTGCCAAATATTTACCTCCTTTTCTCAACAGAAGATGACCGAGGTTGACATGTATGAAAACTGTCTAGGTCTAAGACTTTCTTTGTTGCCCAGAGCAACCAATCAGTGCTCCCCTGTTGTGTTTTCAGAGCACTATATGAAATTGAAGGGGAGCTTTGATTGGTTACAATGGGCAACAAAGAAAGTCTTAGACCTAGATAGTTTTCATACATGTGGCCCTGAGTCTTTGGTATGGAATGGAAGATAGGAGATTTTACACATCCTCCATATTTGGATCATTGCCTTACAATGTAGGCAAATGTGCTGTTCAGAATGCTGGGTGAACTAGTTGAGAACCTCTGTAATTGCTCTAGAGGAGGCCAAAGACAACTTAAAGAGGTTTTGCCATTTGGCAAAGTCTCTTCTGAGTTTAGTTCAAAGCTTGCTATGGGCTGGCCTCACAAAGCGGCATCGCTTTCAATGTCTCCTCCATTATTTTTTATAGAATTTTGGGCACATGGAAACACACTTGTTCTGCCATAATCAAAACTGCCATAGAAATGGATGGGAGGAACTGCAAAAGCATGACAATATCTTGGTTAGCCCATAGCAAACTTCAAACTGGCCTCAGGCAGGACTTTACCATTATTTCCAATATTTCCAAAAGTCCATATCTTCTAAAGCCAGTGTGTTACTCAGCTGGGGGTCCAGCCTAGTCCTTTGGCGAAAGCTGTGACTGCCCATATATGCACTGTGGCCAACCATGTCTTTATTTACAATCTGGATCTAACAGAGATGCTATGATGTCCATATAGAGAAAGATTGTATACATGAAACAGCCCCCTTACATTCAGCTCATAAAAGGGTGGTCACTAAGCCCATTAAAAGGATTTTGTCACTAGAATGATTTACTTTCAGCATGTAGCAACAGGTAATTGAAGACTTTTGCTAAATATATTGGTCTTTTGGTATTGCCCTGGTCAGGAGATACAGTAACAGAGATTGTATCTGCACTGAGTGTACACATGTCCCTTCCTGATTAGACGGAGTGACATCATCTTGGTCGGACGGAGCAGAGTCTTTGAGGAATATGTATGAAAAGTGTTGCCGCCTCGACAGTCGTGCTTCTTAGTAGGTTAGTGTAGCATTCATCAGTATGTACACATTTATGCACCAAATGCAGAGTGTATGCACCAAAATTTATCTCAGCCTCACCGCGATGAAATTGGTATTGATTAACTCGACAGTTTTGCATCTGTCAGATGTATGAACTGTCCTATGCCAAAATCTGGTGCATGTTGCACTTGACCCAACACTTTTGTATGTGCCAAATCTATGGTGGGCGCCACATTTATGAATGTGTCACAACTCCACTGGTGGTATCAATCCATACCAATTTCATAATGGCGAGGATGAGACCAATTTTGCCGCATACACTCTATGGGACACTTGTTGCAGCATAAATTTGTCTCACAACAGCACACACTTATAAAGTGCTGTGAGACACTTTCAGACATACTGCCGAATGCTACACTAACTTTCTGAGAAGTACAACTGTCGAGATGACATAACCTATGTGACAGGTTCCTTTACAAAGTGGGTCTCCTCACCCTGGAGACTTTCTGATAAGTCAAGGCTGAGCGGTACTCTGTATGGTCATGCTACATTTCTCCAACAGGTGCTACTGTCCTGGAAAGGTTTAGCTGGCTGCTGTTCTATAAAGCAAAATCCACTCTTGGCCAAGGTAGATGGAGCCAACTCTCGACAATTGGCCAAAATACGTGGTGGCTTCAGTTTGAACCATCTGTGATCAGGCATCCCCTTTAAGTTTCAGTGTCTATTGTACAACACCTGGTTGACGGGTTGGCTTGTTCCCCTGAATATTGATCCAGTAGGAGCCAGAATGAGGATCAGGTCAGATTTTAGCAACCCAACCTGCATTTCCTTCCTATGAGCAATCCTCTTCCAGTTTTGGGTCTGGCTTCTGTTTATCTCTGCCAGAGATTTGTGTAAAATATATGTTTCTCCCAAACTTATGTTATACTTGTATTTTACAGCCAGTGTATACTCATAACATAAAAATGTTTGACATACACTAATCTGCAGATACAATTGCTTAAACACATGTTAAAATACCATCATCAGGGGAATATGTAAAATTTTCATCTCTGCAAAATTAAAGACTACAATGGAATTCAAAACCCTCGCATCCATCAGCTGCGACCTCTCGCTATCTGGAGTTGTTCATAGGAGTGACTTGCCAAAGTTTAGAACAAGAGAAATATAACAGGGGTCTGGTAGACTAAATTGTAAGTCATGTTTACTTAGGTTCTGCAGCTCAGCCTCATTCATTTGGATTAAAAGGGTATTCCTATCACAACAAGTGCTGCTGGAAGGGCCGACTACTGTAAAGCAAGACATTTTCAAAATGCATGTGATTATATAATATGTATGCTTTACCTAATACAGGCCTTTTTTGCGCCTTCAACTTGTTCTATTGTTTCCTAGGTTACCAACCACCACTGTGTGCTTTCAGTTGTGGCTAGTAGTGCATCATTATCAAAGACTGTCTGAGAATACGTTCCTGTGGCCTTGCTGGGCCGGGTGGATGGAGCAAACATGAGCAAAAATACGGTCTCCTCTATCCCAGCCACAGGCAATGCCATGGTAACGCTGCAATACCCGCCAGTGTTAAAAGTACACAGTGATGGTCGGTAACCAAGGAGACAAGAAAATTGGAAGAAAAGTAATCAAAAAAGTCGCATCTACCCCAAAATGGCACCAATAAAAAATAAATATCATCCCGCAAAAAAATGCACCACACTCAGGTCCATAGGTGGAAGTACAAAAAGTTATTGGTTGCAGAAAATGGCACAAATATAAGCAATAGAAAATGTTTGGATTTTCCTGCCCAGGCCTCCAACTTATCCAGATCCCTTTGTAATAACACATTATCCTCTATTGTTGTTGATTATTTACAGAGCTTAGTATCGTCTGCAAAGATCGATATTCTACTGGTAATCCATGTGTAAGATCTTAATAAAATTTAAAGAGGATAGGGCCCAATACTGAAACCCCCTTTTGGACCCCACTATTAACAGCGATCCAGGTCTGAGTAATTCCGTTTAAAATTTCCACCCTTTGTTTTCTATCATGAGCCAGTTGCATTACCCACATTGCACACATTTTCCCAGTCCAAGCATTCTCATTTTATTTACCAACCTTTTATTGGCACCGTTTTCAAATGTCTTTAGAAAAATCTAGATATATGACATCCAGTGCCTCACCCCATCCAGTTCTGGAACTAAAACTCCTCATAGTAGCTGATGAGATTAGTCTGACAGGACGCCACTTTTAAACCCATGCTGGATCGGCGTTATACATTTATTGTCAGTGAGATATCTCCAGGAATAGCATCTCTGAGAAAACCCTTCAAACATTTTATCTACAACAGAGGTTAGCTTACTGGCCTAAGTTTCCCGATCACTTTTTACCCCTTTTTGAATATTGGCACCACATTTGCTATGCGCCAATCCTTTGGGACATACCCCCTTATTAGACACCATATATTAGAATAGGGGCCTATCTATGACATCACTTAACTCTCTTAACACATGGGTGTAATGCCCCTCTGGACCTGATTTGTCTAATTCTAATCTTCCTAAGACGGAGCTGCACTTCTTCCTGGTTATTGACAAGAAACTTTAAGTTGGAGTTTCCATATCTCTCTGTTTCAACAGGAAGCTCATCCCCCCTTGGTAAATACAGTGAGAAAAAAGTGTTTAATAGGTTTGCTTTTTCTCAATCGCCCTTACAAATCTCTCCCTCAGTTTTAATCTTTTTACTATTATATAGTTAAAAAATATTTTGGGGTTAGTTTTACTTTCTATAGCAAATGTCTTTCTCTCCAGCTTTGCTTCCTTTATCTTTATTTTACACACTTTATTTTTTTCCTTATAGCTTCTTAGTGCCTCTTCACTACCCTTCTGTTTTAGTAGCTGAAATGCTTTCTTTTTGTTTTTTATTGCCTTTTTTACATCCCTTTTGATCCACATTGGGTTTTTCCTGTTTCTAATCATTTTATTACCATTAAGGTATGGTACCTTCTCACAGTGGTACTCCTAGAATGTTTTACAAAAATATCCCATTTATTATTTGTTTCTGCCAAATTTAAACACTTGTCCCCTGTCAATACGGTTTATACCTCCCTAAGCATAATAAAATTAAGCCTCTTCCTATAAATCCAGTGTTTTTGTGGCTCCTTGACAAAACTTGTTAATGTATTAGTCTATATGAATATTCTAATGCGTTACTTTGTGTGTCAGTATGACACAGGCAGCAGTCAGGGGGGCACACAGTGTGTCCTTATAGCAGACATGCTATACAGACAGCTTTGGGGCTACACTAGGTCCCCAGGGCTGACTGTACAGACATTCCTGGGTCTCCATCAGGTCACCAAGAATACTGGTGACCCGATGGAGAAGGGAAGTGCCACAATCACTGACCATGGCAACAAAAGGGTTAAATGCCAGGGATCAGAGGTTTTCTCCACTCCCCGGTGCTTACAGAGACTGCTGCAGCTCAGTGTCAGGGTGTTGGCAATCTTCTTATAGCCTCGGCCATCTTTATGTAGAGCAACAATTCTTTTTTTCAGATCCTCAGACAGGTCTTTGCAATGATGTGCTATGTTGAACTTCCAGTGACAAGTATGAGAGAATGTGAGAGCGATAAAACCAAATTTAAAATACCTGCTCCCCATTCACACCTGAGACCTTGTAACACGAACAAGTCATGTGACACTGTGGAGGGAAAATGGCAAATTGGGCAGAATTTGTCCATTTTCACTTAGGGGTGTACTCACTTTTGTTGTCACTTAGGGGTTGTGTTGAATTGTTTTGAGGGCACCAAATTTACACTGTTATACAAGCCATACACTGACTACTTCACATTGTATTAAAGTGTCATATCGTAAGTGTTGTCCCAGGAAAATATAGAATACAATATTTACACAAATGTGAGAGGTGTACTCTTTTTTTGAGATACTGTAAGTAGCTAAGAGAGAGAAAGAGATAGACAGACAGACAGACAGATAGATAGATAGATAGATAGATAGATAGATAGATAGATATGAGAGATAGAAAGATAAATATGAGATACGTACAGTAAATAGATAGATAGATAGATAGATAGATAGATAGATAGATAGATAGATAGATATGAGATAGATAGATAGATAGATAAATAGATAAAGTCATGGATAGATAGATAGATAGATAGATAGATAGATAGATATGAGATAGATAGGATAGATAGATAGATAGATATGAGATAGATAGATAGATAGATAGATAGATAGATAGATATGAGATAGATAGATAGATAGATAGATATGAGATAGATAGATAGATAAATAGATAAAGTCATGGATAGATAGATAGATATATAGATAGATAGATAGATAGATAGATAGATAGATAGATAGATAGATAGATAGATAGATGCATGGATAGATAGATATATAGATAGACAGACAGACAGACAGACAGACAGACAGATAGATAGATAGATAGATAGATAGATAGATAGATAGATAGATATGAGATAGATAGATAGATAGATAGTTAGATAAAGTATAAAGATAAATAGATGGATAGATAGATAGATAGATAGATAGATAGATAGATAGATTAATAGATAGAAAGATACATAGATACCACCCTCACATTTACACACTCCGTGTTAGTTTTCTTCCCATTCTGGTTGGGGCTCTGCTATTATTCAGGAATACGAGTCATTTGATACGGACTAGTTTTGCAGTCTCATTAACTGGAATATTACAAAACTGAAATGTAATAATATCATCAGCCTTGAGAGAGCAGAGAGCACTGAGTGTCTCTTTCCTATAACCTGAAAACACAGTTGTTTCCCGCCTCATCATAAAAAATGACGACTTCCATGGCTGAGAAAACATTTTTCTCCCTTTGTTCGGCAGTGAAGGGGCTCGGATACCACAGCCTGTCTCCCGAAATCAGTCAGTGCATAATGGCCTCTGCTTCCCTGCACAAGAGTCATTAAACACATTCATAAATCAATGAAGCAGACTGATGCATTACTTTAATTATTATTTCTGCTCCGCTGCTTGGATTATATCACAGACTCATTGGCTAAACACAATGCTATACATGAAAGGATTCACATTCAGCTGTTTCCAGGTTGTATTTACTATACTGTGACATTGAGCTTGGCTGAACATGAGTTGCAAGTCCAGTCAGATAGAACAATTCTACCAGATGGGTTTCATGTGCACAGGGGGCAGTACTATAATGGTCACTATTGGGCAGGGGTGAACTATTCCTTCCATGAGGTGAGGAGCGCCCTTTGCATTGGGTCAAGCCATTGGCTTTGGAGTGCTTGCATCCATCCCCGCACTGTGCTCTACCCGGTTTCCATCTTGCACTTTTCTGGGATCTCCGGTGGTGACTACTTGTAATGACGGCTGTGCAGACAGAGCCTGGGTCTTTCCCAACTCCCATTTACTTAAATGGAGAGGATCACGTACAAGAGCCCTTAGAATTCATGGAAATCAGTAATAAAGGAACGCAACAAGTTTGACCGGTGAGGCTCATAAGACCTCCTGATGAGCTGCAGGTCTCAGATTTGGAACCCGCACTAATCATGAATTTTTTGATATGCCATAGATACAGTATATGTTGTAACAGGAATACCCCTTAAATCATAGCATTATTCTACTGTGCTCATATCTATTATCTCAGAACAATAAACCCCAATCTACAACAATAAACCTGATTCAATTCTATTAAACATCATAATATTGTTCCTATCCCTTCAATCAATAATGACATAGATAACCATAATTATACACAAGCCAGCGTAAATAGGTGGTGTCCATATTGTCCTTCATATCTTGGGTGCCAACATACCAGTGTGTTCCTTTGAAAGACATCATCTTTAATGTCTCACAGGACTAAGTTAAGTATCTTTCTTTTTAGCTTATTATCATGCCTTAACAAGTCTCATCACTTAATGTGATACATGTTTGGTTCTGCAGCAGTTATATTATAATCCCCTGATGAACCCTTTTTTTTAGGGAGAAACGCGTCGGGAGCGCTGGGGACACATTTTTGTATTTTGCATGTATATAGTGACCTTATCTGTCAGATATAGTGGAGCCGCCCTTATCAGGGCGATGACCACGCTGATAGATGGGGTCTAGAGTGTTGCACCTTAGAATGTTATGTTGGTAATTGTATAGGGGTATAGGTTGTTATTTTAGATATATTAAATAAAAGTTACATTTTAACAGGCAATTAATACTTTTGCAGTGATATTCATAATCAAACATGTACATATATCAAGTAAAATATTTTCATATATATTACAGTACCGCAGTTTCTCCGCTTCGTTAAGCTTATAGGCACAAAGGAGAGAAAAAAGGATGAGACGACATCAAATTAGGCCCAATTGTATCACTATCCCTACACCAACCCTATTACTATACCCTAAACAGGTTACAGTGGGGTCAGCGCCCCGATAAGGGTGGCCCCACTCTTCAGGTGGCCCTATTCAGGGCCAGACACACAGTTCAGCTTACTAGAAATGTATAGAAATATCCAGCATAAAGTAAGTCCTCCCGACGCGTTTCCCCTGACCGATAAGGTTTATCAGGGGAGATAGAGTTCTAATGCCTACAGACAAACGCTGATATGGTGTGCCATGATGTTTGGGCGCCATATAAATAACAAAAGAACCGCTCTTATATACACACCCCAATCATTCACATATAATATGACACCTGACACCTGTATCAAAAGGTATCCACAAGGCTTTAATTTAATTTAGTCATATGTCCGCTGCTATACATCCTGGCGTCCTGCCATGCGCACTGAGCATACATCCAATACGTACGCCACATTGGTAACTCTGTGCAGTACAGTTAACTCAAAATACTACTGCGCATGCGCAAGCAACAAGCACAGATTCCATGATGTCTGCTACTACTACATGTGGTATAGTTATCGCGCATGCGCCGGCAACATGTGCTCATATCTAAATTGTTACAGGAGTGAGACCTACCTAAAGAAATCTGATGGCCTGGATCAGGGATGAAACTAGAATCCATAGCAAATTAAGAAGGGGCCCCAAAACTTTATGACAATAAACTAAAACAGCATCATGAGTAGCAATTATTAATATATATATAAATAACACCGTCATGTATCAGGAAACGCAAATAATAATAGTGCTATAGCAAAAATACACCAACTACTTGTTCCCTACAAAAAGAAACAATGTTCTTGCAACTGAGTGGCCCTCAGCTTATGGCCTGGATGATCATAGGGATGAAGGAAGCATTATGGAAGGGTGGACCATGTAGGATTGTTTTACTATGAGGCTAGTCTTATGATAACCACTGTAGACAAAATTCTAAGCCAAATCTGTTACAGGTTCTTCCATTGGGCCAGTTATGATATTTTTGTTGTCCTTTGTGGCAGATAGCACTTTAGACCACCTAAAACAGTGGTCTCAAACTGCGGCCCTCCAGCTGTTGGGAAACTACAACTCCCATCAAGCATTTATATAATCTATAACAGTGGGCATGATGGGAGTTGTAGTTTCCCAACAGCTGAAGGGCCGCAGTTTGAGACCACAGACCTAAAACATCAGGTTCCACATACTAGCGCCACCTCTTCAGCCACTATAGTTTTGCCCCTTACACCACAATGTAGTAGGGGCGACATGTACGATTTTTGGCTGCCAGTCGTCTTTTTTTTTTTGCGCACATTTGTAGTGTAGAATGCGCCTGAATCAATGAACCTGTTCTACTGCGGGTCATAGATTTAGCGCTTTCTAGCTGCAAAGTGACTCTTCTGGCTCAGGTAAACCACTTTTAAAGTGCTCTACCTGTTCCAGCAGTAATGCGCCAGGATTTGACGGTTTTAGTGCGCCTCCCGCACACACCCCCACCCCGATCTCAGGCACATTACAAAGCGCCGCGGGCGCTCTGTAATCCGCCTGATACTGGAGTGCGCCTGGTTACAAATAGAGCGCACAGGGCTGCGCTAGTCTTCCGGCTGAAAAGACGCCAGACTTCTGCCGCAGCTCCGGACATACATGTCACCCTATGTCTGGCATTGTGAGGGCTACGATGGGTCTGGTCTGGGAGAAACACTTATTCTCATTAAAGAGACTTTTGCTATGAAGAGTTCTTTTTCAGGCAATGCATTATAGGAGAAATTGAACTCTTCTCCCAAAGGAAGAGTCACACATAAGAGACTGTTGTCTTCCTTTGGGAGAAGCTTCATGTTTTTCTCCCATAGTGCATTGTCTAGAAGCTAAGGGCAACAGGTATGAAAACTGGTGCAGACTAGGCAGTCGTACTTCTTGGTAGGTTAGTGCAGCATCCGTCAGTTTCAAAGCACTTTATAAATGTGTCCAGAGACACAAACTAGTAGAAGAAGGAGTTACGTTAGGGACCCTCAATCGAAGCCAAGCGGATTATATTAAATGTGACAACCCAAAAATTCCAGTACTATATGGATCACCTAAAATCCATAAAAATTCCACTGTTCCGCCAATGAGACCAATTGTGTCGGGCATAGGCTCTTTCTCAGAGAGACTGTGCTAGTGGGTAGACTCACTTCTACAACCTCTCGTTACACGGGTCCCGGACTATTTACAAGATAGCAAATGTGTACTCGGATCTTTACAGCATAAAACATGGCAAACTGATTTTCAATGGATTACACTAGATGTGTGGGGGGATTTGGATGGGGGGGGGGGCAGACAGAATGTAAATTAGTAGAGCCGTCAGTCAATGACATGGAAGGAGGTGGAATCCGACCGGCACTGGGGAACTGTGTTTACAGCAACAGAAGATAAGGGGTCCTGTGAAAATGAGACAGTTTTGCTAATGACATCCAATAGCAAAGTTGTTTGGTTTCACTGTCCCCTTATTCTGAAGACCATATAATGAAATGATACAACCCCTTTAACAGCTCATCATTGCCGTGCTCACCTCTTCACCAGTTCCAAGAATGTGTATGAATACAGACTAACTGTTCAAAACGAGTACAGTACGCGCCGCAGAACATCGTGTATTTCGGGAGCTCGCACTAATACGCGCGTACTCCCGTGGCGCGGGGGTGCGGCATACCTTCGGCCCCATTGACATGCATTACTCGTGGCGCGTATTCGCCGCAAGTTATTGACATGTCATTTATCTCCCCGCGTGTCGTATTGTACGAGCGGGGAGAGGAGGCGTAATCCATAGCTCTCTATGAGAACTATGGATTTCCGTAATTTCGGCGCACATCTCTCCTGTATTAGAGCGCAAATATGCGGCGAAATGTGCACCAAAATTACCCCGTGTGAACGTACTCTAAGGGAAGCCTAGAGACCAATGTGTTTAGGGCACAATTCCAGATGGGGTAGACCCTATTGGGGCAATAGCCCTGTATATCGGAAAATAGGGTAACAACAGGTTGAGCAGGGAGGGCATTTAAGCTTTTTTTTTTCTTTATTCCCTTCGGTGCCTTTTGTACCCTGAGCCCTAACTTTTCTGAATGGAGTTTTTTCTTCAACAGTGATTTGTTTTTTTGATGGCACTACTTTTGACATAACATTGTATTGAGCTCTCATTGAAGATGATCTTTTATCTATTACACTCTTTTTAAAGTTAAATCGGTGATCCCACCATAGACTTTGATAGCATATCGCTAGAATATACCATTAAAGTCTGATAGATACGGATTCCACCACTGGTATCTGCAACTATCTTGTGAATAGGCTCCTAAAGTAAGGAGTAGAGTAGGCAGCCAGTGGCACTTATGCATGACTCCCCATTCTGTTCTATGGGAGTGCTCAGTACAGGGGAGTGCTGGGTTCTCTGTTCTGTTCTATGGGAGTTCCCAGTACAGGGGAGCGCTGTGTTCTCTCCATTCTGTTCTATGGAAGCTCCCAGTACAGGGAGCGCTGTGTTCTCTCCACTCTGTTCTATGGGAGTTACCAGTACAGTGGAGCGCTGTGTTCTCTCCACTCTGTTCTATGGGAGTTCCCAGTACAGGGGAGCTCTGTGTTCTCTATTCTGTTCTGTGGGAGTTCACAGTACAGGGAGGGCATTGTCTCTCCACTCGGTTTATAGGAGTTCTAGTACAGGGAGCGCTGAGTTCTCCATCCTCCTCTATGGAGGTTCCTAGTATAGGGAGCGCTGTGTTTCCCATCTGTTCTTGATGGGAGTTCCCAGTACAGGGTAAGCGCTGTGTCCATCCATTCTGTGTCTGTGAGAGTTCCTAGTACACAGGGAGAGCTGTGTTCTCCACATTCTGTTCTATGGAGTTTCCTAGTACAGGGGAGCGCTGTGTTCTCCATTTTGTTCTATGGGAGATTTTCCCGTACAGGGGAGTGCTGTGTTCTCTTCCACTCTGTTCTATGGACTCCCTGTACAGGGCGGTGTGTTTTCATTCTGTTTAGTGGAGTTCCCAGTACAGGGAGCCCGTGTTTCTCCCATCTTTCTATGGAAGTTTCCCAGTACAGAGGGAGCGCTGATGTTCTCCATTCTGTCTATGAGTTCCCAGTACAGGGAGCACTAGTGTTCTCATCTGTTCTGTGGGAGTTTCTAGTACAGGGAGCGCCGTGTTCCTCCATTCTTTTCTTAGGGAGTTCCTAGTACAGGGACGCTGTGTTCTCCATTCTCCTCTATGGGAGTTCCTAGTACAGGGGAGTGCTGTGTTCTCCATCTTTGTTCTACTGGGAGGTCCCGGTACAGGGAGTCTGTGTTCTCATCCACTCTGTTCCAATTGGAGTTGCCCAGTACAAGGGGAGTGCTGTGTTCTCCATCTCTTCTATGGGAGTTCCCAGTACAGGGGAGCACCTGGTTTTCTACATTCTGTTCCTATGGAGTTTCCAGTATAGATCACTGTGTTCTCCATTTCTCTATGGGGGGAGTTCCCAGTACAGGGGAGCGCTGTAGTTCTCCATTCTCTTCTATGGGAGTTCCAGTACACAGGGAGCAGCTGTGGTTCCCCTCTGTTCTATGAATCTCCCAGTACAGGAGCGCTGTGTTCTCCTCACTCCACACATCTGTTCTATGGAGTTCCCAAGTACAGTGGAGCGCTGTGTTCTCATCCACTCTGTTTTCTATGGGAGTTCCCATACAGGGAGCGCTGTGTTCTCTATTCTGTTCTACTTGGAGTTCACAAACAGGGGAGGGCAGTGTTCTCTCCACTCGGTTCTATAGGAGTTCCAAGTACAGGGGAGCGCTGAGTTCACTCCATTCTCCTCTATGGGAGTTCCTAGTACAGGGGAGCGTTGTGTTCTCCATTCTGATCATGGGAAGTTCCCAGTACAGGGAGCGCTGTGTTCTCCCATTCTGTTCTTGAGAGTTTCCTAGTACAGGAAGAGCTGTGTTCTCCATTCGTTCTATGATTCCTAGTACAGGGAGCGCTTTGTTCTCTCATTCCTCCCTCTATGGGAGTTCCAGTAACAGGGGAGCGCTGAGTTCTCCAGTTTGTTCTATGGATTTCCCGGTACAGGGGAGTGCTGTGTTCTCTCCACTCTGTTCTATTGGAGTTCCCAGTACAGGGCGGTGTGTTTTCCATTCTGTTTAGTGGGAGTTCCCAGTACAGGGGAGCCCTGTGTTCTCACATACTGTTCTATGGGCTTCCCAGTACAGGGGAGCTCTGTGTTTCCCATTCTGTCTATGGAGTTCCCAGTACAGGGGTGCACGTGTTCTCATATCTTAGTTTCTGTGGGAGTTTCTAAGTACAGGGGAGCGCCATGTTCTCCATTCTGTTCTATGGGGTTGGGGGGTTTTGGGGGGGGGGGATTTTTTTGGGGGGGGGGGGTATTTGGGCGTTTTCCTAGTATAACAGGGGAGCGCTGAGTTCTCCATTCACCTCTCGGGAGTTCCAAGTACAGGGAGTGCTGTGTTACCATTTTTGTCTATGTGAGTTCCGGGTACCAGGGAAGTGGCTGTGTTCTCATCCACTCTGTCAATTGGAGTTCCAGTACAGGGGAGTGCTGTGTTCTCTTCATCTCTCTATGGGAGTTCCAGAACAGGGTGCACTGTTTTCACATCCTTACTATGAGTTCCCATACAAGGGAGCTCTGTGTTCTCCATTCTCTTCAGGGGATGTTCCCCATTACAGAGGAGCGCTGTGTTCTCATTCACTTCATAAGGGAGTTCCCAGTACAGGGACACTGTGTTCTACATTCTGTTCTATGGAGTTCCCCAGTACAGGGAAGCCAATGTGTTCTCTGCACTCTGTTCTATGAGGAGTACCCAGTAAACAGGGGAGCACTATCAGTTTCTCCATTCTTGTTTTATGGGAGTTTCCAGTACGGGCGGTGAGTTCTCTCCATTCTTGTTGCTATGGGAGTTCCCAGTACAGGGGAGCGCTGTGCTTACTCCAATCTGTCTATGGGAGTCTCCCAGACAGGGGAGCGCTGGTGTTCTCCATTCTGTTTCTCTGGGAGTTCCAAGTATACAGGGGAGCGGCCGTGTTTCTCCATTCTTTTCTATGGGAGTTTTTACCTAGTACAGGGAGCGCTGTGTTCATCCATCTCCTCTATGGAGACTTCCTAGTACAGGGGAAGCGCTGTTTGCTCCATTTTGTTCTATGGGAGTTCCCCGGTACAGGGAGTGCTGTGTTGTCCATTTGTTCTATGAGTTCCAGTACAGGAGAGCGCTGTGTTCTCCGATTCTCCTCTATGGGAGTTTTCTCCCAGTACAGGGGAGCGCTGTGTCCTCCCTTCTGTTCACTGGGAGTCTCCTAGTACAGGGGGAGCCCATGGTTCTCCATGCTGTTCTTATGGGAGTTCCCTAGTACAGGGAGCGCTGTGTTCTCCATTCTCCTCCTATGGGAGTTCCCAGTACAGGGGAGCGCTGTGTCCTCACCTACACTGTTCTATGTGTTCCTAATAAGGGTAGCGCCATGTTCTCCATTCACTGGTTCTATGGGAGTTTCCTAGTAACAGGGGTGGCGCTCTGGTTCTCTCCAATCTCCTCTATGGGAGGTCCTAGTACCGTGAGTCGCTATGTTCTCTCCAATCAGTTCATGGGATTCCCAGTACAGGGGAGCGCTGTGTTCTCCCATACTCCTCTATCGGAAGTACCAGAAACAGGGAGCGCTGTTTCTTCCATACTCTCTCTATCGAGTTCCTAGTTACAGGGGAGCGCTGTGTTTTCCAATATTGTTTCTATGGGAATTTCCATACAGGGGAGCGCTGTGTTCTCCGATTCTCCTCTATGGGAGTCCCATAACACGGGGAGCGCTGTGTTCTCCATTCTCCTCTATGGGAGTTCCTAGTACAGGGGAGCGCTGTGTTGTCCATTTTGTTCTATGGGACTTCTCAGAACAGGTGAATGGAATGTTCGGCTCAGAACTCCCATAGAACAGAATGAAGCGCCATGCACAAGATCTACCCTCTGAGTCGACACTTTTAGGGGCTTGTTCTCAAGATAAGGTCAAGTCATCAGACTTTGATGGTAGTGATTTGCCATCGAAATCTATGGAGGAAACAACCCTTTAATTATAGTTATAATTTTGGTGTGTTTCCCAAGGGAATAATTTTTCCTACCAGGTTACTTCTTATAGGTATTTTAGAAGACCAAAAGAATATGGTCTTACAGTTATGGCCAAGAGTATCCAGGGGTAAATCATAGGGCTGAAATAATTTGTCACAACATGATGATCTTACCGGTCAAGGAAAGTTTACCGAGTTAGTGATTCAAGAGTAGAACATGTTCCATTAAGGACCTGGACTGGTGGCAGATAAGTCCAAAATTTGGCTTCAGTAATGAGCAAAAGTTAATCCCCAAGAAAACTTATAGGTGCAGATCATTTTGAAGTTCTTCAACCTCAAAGGAGTTACGTTAGACTATTAGAAAATGTATCTACTCTATATCGAAGGGAGAGCTACTCCCACAGTATTAGTGGTTCTACAACATTAAGCACATTTTTTGGACTGAAATAAATCCAATTATGAGTCATTACACCCCGATGATGATGTGTGAAATTCCTAATATGTACCCACCTCCCCAGTAGTATAATATCCCATGTAGACAGCCTGGGAAAGCCTTTTAGTTATTAATATAAGATAATGACGTGTAGAGTTCTCTATTCATTCCACCTAATTGGAGGGGTCTCTAGGGTCCGGGCCGGGTCAAAGGCTCATTGTTTTGTTTATAATACCAAAGTACATATTCACAAGAGGTTCCTGGCGTCCTGAGATCTACGAAGAGTCTGTAATGATAGAGGGAAAAGATTCTGTAAATGTTTTACGTCAGGCGAAGGAACGCGGTGCCTAGAATAAGCAACGGGGGCTCGGAGTTGTAAATTCAGACCCACGGATAATTAAACTAACATTTCATTGGTAATACACACGGACAAATAAAGTGTATGATTAAGATTAAGGAGAGGAAGCCGTGACACCCACCGTTCATCAACTCGCGCAAACTTTTTAATATGTTAAACAGAGAAAGGACAATGTTACAGTCTGTTTATGCGGAGCCTTCTGTGTTTAGACCAGGAGAGGTTACATTGACTGGAGATGACAGATCAGTTTTAAACACGTCCTGACGGACCCTGACTAATACCATGATTCATAGAGTGAAATTCGACCATGCTCGATGGAAGAGTTTTATGGATACAAAATCAAAAATTGTTGCATGAAGAGAGGGGTTACTATTTTGTCATGATAGGCTTGGATTTTGCCACCCACAACATAAGGCTATAAGTTTGATTTATGCTTAAAGGGGTCGTCTCACTAACAAGGATTTGCTGCTTTGTGTTAAAGATCTGCAAAAACAAGTCACGTTGCAATATATTGTCCATTTGCAATTTCCTCGCCTATTCATAGATATCCCCACATGTATGGGGCTGCATCAGCTCCTCATGTCGCTATTGGCTACAGACCTGTTCAATCTCTCCTGATAGCTGCCAGTGCTGGTTGCTATATGCTCTCATGACCTGTTCGATCTCCCCTGATTAGGCTGCCAGGCACTGATTTGCATAGCTTACAAAACTGTTCGTTTCTCATGAATAAGGCTTGCCAGCACTGTCGCATAGCTACAGGACCTGTTCAATCTCTCCTGAGTAGGCTGCCACACTGTGCCTATAGCCCTCATGACCTGTTCAATCTCGTCCTGATAGGCTGCCAGCACTGTTCTATAGCACAGTAACCTGTTTCAATTCTCATCCTGATAGGCTGCGCGCTGGTTTGCTATAGTCTACAGACCTATTCAATCTCTATGATAGTGCTCGCCACCTGGTCGCAAAATCTACAGACCTTTTCAATCTCCCAATGATAGGACTGCCAGCCTGCTTCAATAGCTACAGAACCTGGTGCTTCTAACTGCAGCCGTATTAGAAGCCATAAAAGTGCCCATGAATTCAAAATGAAACAGGGAAAACCAGGACTGAGATAAGATCATCAATAGTGAGACAACCCCTTTAAGAACCGTGTGATATTTCAGTTTTTCTGTTTAATACATTTGCAAAAAGTAATATACATTTCTGTTTTTGTTCTTTCAAGATGGGAGGGGCAGATTATACATTAATCAGCAAAAAAATTACTTTTTGGATCTCACCAAATGGCTGCAATGAAAGAAAGAGTAAAACATTTAAAACGGTCTAAATACTTTTTGTACCCACTGTGGTTGTTAGTGTCCAGCTGGACCTCAATAGTCAATAGTAGAATACAGATTCTCACCCTATTAATTCCTTAAAAGGGAACTGGCCCTGAGTGGAGCGAACACGAATTACCCTCCTTTCATACAAAGGGGATTTTGATTGCCCTCTTTTCCTTTTTGTATCTTCACCACGGTGTGTTTCCTTTTCCCCTTTATCATTTTTGTCTTTACTCCCACTGACGGGTCCAATTCATGGATGAAACGTGTATGGGTTTATAATTTGTTATATTGTTTTTTCTTCCACAGGGTGACGGTGGGTTAAAAAAGGGCATTTGTGGGTCCCCTTTTTGGGGGCATTCGCTGCATCAGGGCATTCCTTTTAGGAAATTTAATAGGGGGAATCGTATCCTATTATTGATGGTATATATACTTAGGACCATGATTTTAAACCTTTTTAAAAAACTAATGGACTACATATAATCACAATTGGGGTAGGATAGAATACGGGAAATGGACTCCCCATATTGCGGTAATCCTTTCGGGTGTAGCCCCTATATTTCTTTAATATGGGACAAGTATCCAGGGGCCCTAAGTGTATAAAACCAGTCAATAGTGGATATAATATATATTATGGTTATATTTAATATATATATATATATAAATAATAATAATTATAATATAAATTTATTAATACACACATACAATATATAAAAATTTAAAAATATAAATTTTAAATAATATATATATTTATATATATATATATATAATATAATATATATATAATATATATATAAAGTTTGTTTTAGTTTGTTTGTTTTTGATATTAACATTAAGTTAAACTTGTCTTTTCTGCAGTGACTTTTTTGCTTATGTGAGTTTTACACATTACATGTTACCAGACAATTGTAGTGAATTGTAAGTTCGGTTTCCCACTCCATTCCTCCATGGCCTTTGTTTGCTAACAATACCCTTCCTCTGGGCAGAGGGCCTGTTGGTTCTGCCCCCCAAAGCCCAAAAATGTATGTTTCCCAACTGATGGGGGATTTTATAGCAAAATGCTCCCTGGGAAAAAAGATATGCAAATTAGTTCCCATGTTTTTGTGTAAGTCAATGTCTAACTCTTTAAAATGCTATAAAATACGGTTTGGGTTATCAGCCAAACTGGTGGCACCCATCTATAGGCAGCACTGTTTCTGAGTTTTGCTCCTCTTCAGTACTGTTGCTCAAATAGTTATCTGGCGTGAAAGCAGTTTGGCTGCAGTTCTTACAATATTGGGGTTCAGGAAGCCCCAAACTCAAATTTTATTATAATTTTTGGGGTAAAATTTCTGCATTGTTTTTTCTGGCGTACAGCCAAAAGCCCAAAATGAAAACAACACAAATCGAGGAAACATTGAGCAAAAATAGGGGACATTTTGAAACCAATTTGGGGGTTTACCCAAACCCTTAAACCAAAAGTTGAAGTTAGGTTTAGATTTGGACTTACCCTAAAACTGGGTTAGTCCAATGTACATCGGGGGGATGCCAACGTACATCTGGGGAACATCTGAGCAAAATAGGAGCACATCTGGAGAATACCAATATTAGGGTTAGTCCAACCCTTACACAAAGGTTGGAGTGCAGTTTAGGTTTGGACTTATACATCACCACAAAATGAATGTGTTTTACTAAAATATAACTTTTAATAAATATGTCTAAAATTTAAGGACAAAGTGCGTACGCCCAAAAAAACCAAAAAATTGGTATAATAAAATACAAATATGAGTGTGAGTGCTGGGACCTAAGTAGAAAAAAAACTAAATTTCCCTACTTGACCTATCATATTCTATACAGGGAAAACCCAGGTAGTGCCCCAACAAGGGGCCCCCCCCAGCAGGAACCAGTCCCAACACACATTACCCCCAAAAAATGTCCCGAAAACTAGGTACACAATTTAAGTTGAGGGTTCTTTCACACTTATGGTTATGAGGGTATTGTACTTTTTATAGCGTTTTTTGGGAAAAGCCATATCCTAAGTGTACCTAATGGTTTAAAAGGTACAATTGTCTCTGGGCTTGTTTTGGGTTATTATTTAAAAACTTGTATATATTATCCTAAAATTGTATTGCATTTTGTTGTAGCTCTTGCTGGGCTTTTGAAAATTTTTCCCGTATCAGTCCCGAAAGGGTAGGGGAACTGAAACAGTCGGGAATTTTTTGTAGGGAAGTGTGTGTTAGGGACTGGGGTTCCTGCCGGGGGCCCCCTTGGGGGGGCACTCCCTGTTCCTGTATAGAAAAAATTAGGACAAGAGGGAAATTTAGTTTTTTGCTACTGGGGCCCCAAAACTCACACCATTTGTATTTATTATCCCTTTTTTTTGGTTTTTTTGGGCGTACGCGCTTTGTCCTTAAATTTTAGACGTATTTATTAAAAGTTATATTTTAGTAAAACATGTTCTTTTTGTGGTGTTGTATATATCTATTTTTTTTTGTGTTTTTTGCGTATACTTTTCTTACCATACCGGTATCCGTTTTAGAGGTTTTTTGGTTTATTCTAGGTTTGGACTTACCCTAAAACTGGGTTAGTCCAACATACATCTGGGGGATTCTAACACACATCTGGGGAATACTAGGCTTGGGATTAAGATAAATTCAATCCAAACCCAAGGGTTGGAGTTAGGGTTAGACTTTGCCATAGATGATGACCTGATGTTCTCCAAAGTTAGGATTGGGGTTAGGGTTCATTTTTGCATTTTTTTTTTTTATGCCAGAATTCGATTTTGGTAAACCCAAATTGTAGCAATTTTAATTTGGATAAGCCAAAATCAAATTTTGGGGAAGAAAAAGTCAAATTGAATAAACACAATTTTGACCTAAATCCAAAGCGCAAAATAAATCATTAGTAAAGTATTCTTGATAGATGTGTTTGATGACATTTATACCAACTTTAAAAAGGGATTAATTCTATTGGTAGTAGTAATTCTTAAGGGTAAAGTTTTTTCTTCTTCCCTTACTGAAAGAGCTATTTACTGTAGTACCACTTAATAGTCAGGGCTAGTGTTGAGCGATTACTTTGGCCATCGACATCGGTCGATGGTCGATAGTCGACCATCATCGACAAGATATTCGATGGTCGATAGTAGATTATGATCGATGACCATTAAAGTCTATGGGAGAGCAACAACACCTTCATTCTTACACCCAAACAAGGCTGGAGAAGCTGGAATTAACATCCACAACAGTCAAATGGATACGTGCTACATCTTAGGCAACACACTTAGGTTATAAAAGCCACAGAAAAAAAGTCACAGACCATTCACTATCCCTGTCTTGTACCACAGCCTGACCCTTAAACCTGCATCACCCACAAATTAAAAAGTGCCAGAAGGCAGTATGATTTGAACCATCATCTTACTTGAACTGGACATTGAATATCCCTGTCCTGGAACGCAGCATGAGCCCCAAACCTGCATGACCCCCACATTTAAAAGTGCCGGAAAAAGGAGTCTTTCAACCACCATTTTAGTTTCACTGGACATTGACTATACCTGTCCTGGGCCACAGCATGAGCCCCAAACCTGCCTGACCCCAGATTAAAAAGTGCCGGAAAAAGGAGTCTTTCAACCACCATTTTAGTTTCACTGGACATCCCTGTCCTGGGTAGCGCTTGTCCCTCCGTATGAGTGCGGACCAATTGAGCTTCACTTGGAAATACTGGTGGTTAACGCTCCTGTTCCACCCAGGTGCCCTTTTTCTTGGCATTCTTTTTCTCATTTTACTCAACGTGCTGGAGGAAATGGTCTCTGTACTTTGTTCTCTGTCCGTGCTCCATACTCCATGTCCTCTGAATAACCTACATCTGGTCATGTTTTCTTGTACCTCCCTTGTACAATTCAGAGGAATTTTTTTACCAGCAATTTAGTACATGCAAGTTTTTTAGTAGTTTAATTCTAGAAAACACATTTTTAAAATAGGATGGAATCCCACCATGTCTTTGTTTTCTCTTTTTTAATTGTATTAAATGGGTTGTCTCAATACAGGGATTGATAGCTATGTTAAAGATCTGCAAAAACAAGTCATTTTGCAATATGTGTCCATTAACAGTGTCCTACCTATTCCTGTTTCTGACAGCACCATCACCCTTGAGCCACTCTTGACAATTGTGAAGAACAAAATGTCTGTTAGAAACAAAAATTTTTTTATAATAGGACCTGTTATAGCTGCATGTCACAGCAAAATGCCCCCAAAAATTTAAAGCATGATCCTTGCGCCCAGGGGCGTAACTAGAGAAGCCTGGGCCCCAAAGCAAACTTTTGGATGCCCCCCCGCCCACCTCCCTGACCCGAAAATTTACCCGGCATGCTGTTAAAATTTTTGTAGATAAACAAAGGGTAAATATTTTCACCATTTCATTTTACCCTCATACTGCTACCAAACAAAAACCCACTATAATTTAAAACCCAAAATTCCCCAAAAAACGTATACAAGAAAGGGCCTGATTATAAACCCCCAGGAACACGACCACAAATTTTCCACCAAATAGTGACTGAATAATACCCCTACCCCTATTTCGATCAAATACACAAAGAAACCCAAAAGTACCCCAAAAGTGACCCTTTTTAGTTGGGATATGGGTAGTGTTTCAAGGCTCCCGCGCCCGTTTTATAACCCCCATTCAGTGAAAGATATAGTGGGAGGTTTCCAGATTTTAAAAGGGGGCTTTTTCAAAAAGTTTACTTACAAAATTTTGGGCCTCACTGGTTTGGGTCCCTTTTCGAGGAGTCGTTCACCCTTTTTCTTTTCTTCTCTTTTTGGTCCAGACCCCCCAAAATGACTTGACCCAATTTCCCCCACCATCCCTTTGAAATTTTAAAAAACAAAACTTGGGGACCCTCCCCTTTTTTTTTTTTTTTTACCAAATGAGTGCCCCCCCCCCCTCATTTACAAAATCCCCCTTTTTAATGGGGGAAAAAGGTTATAAATTTCCCCCGGGGAAATTTGGGGGTCCCCCGTCGGAAAGTAGGTACAACGGGGCCCCCGGGCCCTTTGTAGGTTTCTTTTACCCAAACCCGGGGGTAGCTAGGTAGCTTTAGGAGATTAGGGCACCTTTGGGCCCCGGGGGAAACTTAGTATGTAGGTTTGAAAGGGGGGCCCCCCGTAGCTTAGGCCACCCCTGTAGCTAGAATAGGGGGCCCCCTGTAGATTAGTGCCCCATTGTTGGCTTAAAAGTCCCCCCCCCCCCCCTGTAGATTTGGGCCCCCCTTTTAGGCAGAATTGTTTCCCCCTCCCTGTAAATTTTGGGGCCCCCTTTTAGACAGAATAGTCCCTCCCCCTGTTTGATTTAGAGCCCCCTTAAAGGGAGAAAAGCCCCCCCCGTAGTTTTGAGCCCCCCTTGTAGGCAGAATAAACCCCCCTGTAGATTTTTGGCCCCCTTTTGGCAGGGAAAAAAACCCCCCCCGTAGGCAATATTTTCCCCCCGTAAAATTAGACCCCCTGTAGGCAAAATTTTTCCCCCCCTGTAGATTAAAGGGGCCCCCCCTTTTAGGGAAAAGGGTTTCCCCCGTAGATTAGGGCCCCCTTTTTAGGCTAATTTTCCCCCCGCTGTGATTTTGGGCCCCCTTTTTAGGGGAGAAAAGTTCCCCCCCGTAGATTGGACCCCCTTGTAGGGAGAAAATTTCCCCCCGTTTTTAGGGCCCCCTTTTTGGGAGAATTTTGTCCCCCCTGGAGATTGGGTCCCCCGTAGCAGATTTGTTCCCCCCCCCGTAGATTAAGGGCCCCCTGTACATTTTCTCCCCCCCCAACTTAGGGGGTCCCCATAGGCAAAAGTTTTTCCCCCCCCCCCTTTTTGGGGGCCCCCCTGTACATTTTTTCCCCCCCCCCCCTTTAAAGGGGCCCCCCCCTAGGCATAGTTTCTCCCCCCCTTTTTAAAAACCCCCGTAGGTATAGTGCTCCCCCTTCCTTTTGGCCCCCCCGTAGGTAAATTTTTCCCCCCCCCCACCACCTTCCCTTTTGGGGCCCCCCTGTAATTTTTTCTCCCCCCAAAACCCCCCCTTTCCCCAAAACCCCCCTGTAGGTAATTTTTCCCCCCTACCCCCTTCCTTTTTAGCCCCCCCCGTAGGGATTTCCCCCCCCAAACCCCCCTTTCCCTTTTGAGCCCCCCCGTAGGTTTTTTCTCCCCCACACCCCCTTTCCTTTTTAAAACCCCCCTTTGGTATTCTCTCCCCACAAATTCCCCTTTTTTAGCCCCCCTGTAGGATTCTCCCCCCCACCCCCTTCCTTTAAGCCCCCCGTAGGTATTTTCCCCCCCACCTTCCCTTCCTTTAGAGCCCCCCCGTTGGTTTTCACCCCCCCCCCCCCTTCCTTTAGAAACCCCCCCGTTGGTTTTTTCCCCCCACACCCCATTTCTTTAAAAGCCCCCCTGTAGGGGAAATCTCACCCCCCCACCCCCCCTTCCTTTTGTTCCCCCCCGGTTGGTTTTGGTCTCCCCCCCCCCACCCCCTTCCTTTAGAGCCCCCCCCCCCAGGGATCCCCCCCACCCCCTTCCTTTAGAAACCCCCCCCGAGGGATTCTTTCCCCCCCCCCCCTTTCCCTTTTTAACCCCTGTGGGATTCTTTTCCCCCCACCCCCTGCCTTTAGAGGCCCCCCCTGAGGAATCTCCCCCCCCCCCACCCCCCTTTTCCCTTTTGGCCCCCCTGAGGTATTTTCCCCACCCCCCCCCCCCCTTTCTTTTGAGCCCCCCTCCAGGTATTCCTCCCCCCCACCCCCCCCCTTTAGAGAGCCCCCCCGGGAGGGGTTTTTCCCCCCCACCCCCTTTTCCTTTTAAAACCCCCCCGTAGGTATTTTCTTTTCCCCCCCACCCCCCCCTTTTAAACCCCCCCTTTTAGGGGGTTTTTTACCCCCCCCACCCCCCCTTCCTTTAGACACCCCTGTAGGTATTCTCCCCCCCCCGCCTTTATTTAGTGCCCCCTGTAGGTTTTTTCCCCCCCCCACCCCCTTCCTTTTTTTTAGCCCCCCCCCGTAGGGATTTCTTTTCCCCCCCCAAAACCCCCTTTTCCTTTTAAAAGCCCCCCCGTTTGGTATTCTCCCCCCCCCCTTCCCCTTTTGAAACCCCCCCGTAGGTAAACCACCCCCCCCCCCCCTTTCCTTTTGAGCCCCCCCTTTGGGTTTTTCTCCCAAACCCCCCCCCTTCCTTTTTGAGCCCCCCCCGTAGGTTATTTCCCCCCCCCACCCCCTTCCTTTAAAGCTTCCCCCCGTAAAGGGATTTTCTCCCCCCAAACCCCCCTTCCTTTTGAGCCCCCCCGTAGGGTTTCCCCCCCACCCCCTTCCTTAGAGCCCCCCGTAAAGGGTTTTTCCCCCCACCCCCCTTCCCCTTTTGGCGCCCCTGTAGGTATTCTCCCCCCCCCCCCTTTCCTTTTGAAACCCCCTTTTGGTTTAAACTCACCCCCTCCCCACCCCTAGCCATTACTTTTCCTGGCCACGCCCCCCCTGACGTCCAAACCCCATCGCGCCGCCTGCAAGCAAAGGGACGGCAGGGGGAGGGGCGCACAGCCTTTCCCCGCTCCCCGTTCATCTTTAAATTTTATGCCCCGTCGCACGGGTGCATACAATTTTAAAGATCCCCCCTCTGTGAAGCAAGGGGGCGGGGCCTGCGGCGGCGGCGCCCCCCCCTCCGGCTTTACAACACCCCCCCGCAGCCTGCACCCCCCGCAGGTTCACTGCCGGCGGGGGCCCGAGCGGCAACACAGGGGGAGCAAAACTGGGGAAACAGCTGCCCCGGGGCCCGGGGGGGCCCCCCAGCCCCTGGGCCCCCCTAGCAACTGCTAAACCCCGCAAACCCCGAAATTTTCGCCCCTGCTTGAGCCCCTTTGGACAATTGTGAAGAACAAAGTCTGTTAGAAAAAACAATTTTTTTTTTTAAAAAAAGGGCCTGTAATATTTGCTGATTCACATTTAAGTGCAAGGGGCCTCCAAAGAAAAAAGCTGTAGTGCGCCAAAAATAAAAAAACACCCTATTCCGGGAATGTATTCGGATAATAAAAGGAAATTTTTTTGGGACCTATTTAAATTTTACCCGTGGGACTAAAAATTTCTGTATTCAAAAAATTTTCTGCAAAGTTAATTTTATCAACAAAAGCGTAGTGCCCAAAATTAAAAAAACACATATCTGAAATGTATTCGGATAATAAAAGGTATTTTTGGCACCTTTCAATTCACCTGTGGTGACTACACAATTGCTGGATTCACATTTAAGTACAAGGTGCCTCAATGAACAAAGCTGTAGTGCGCCAAAGTAAAAAAACACGTATCTGTAATGTATTCGGATAATAAAAGGTATTTTTTGGCACCTATCAATTCACCTGTGGTGACTACTAAATTGCTGGATTCTAATTTAACTGCAAGGTGGATATATCAACAGTCACAGGTGTAATGGGCAAAATTGAAAAAGAATACCTATCTGAAATGTATCCTGATAATAAAAGTGGAATTTTGCACCGACCAAAAAGACCTGCAGTTACTAGAAAAGATGTTTATCCAATGTAAGTCCAGGCTGCACAATATCCAGGAAATATTTCAATAGAAAACTGTTAATAATAAAGCTATTGCAATGTCTACACTAAGTCTTCGTGAAGTTTATCCAGTATTCTTTATAGAGCTTGTCTGTGTTCGCCCGCGGGGCCCCTCCCCTCCGCTCCCCCCCGTGACTTTACAGCGGTAGATGCTCCTTTAAAATTCTCTACCTAACTACATAAATTCTTCCAATCTCAGAGCGCACCTCCTACTGCTCTGAGACGCTGACACACACTGATCATGAACAGGAAGGGCTGTTCTATGTAAAACGAGGTCATGTGATTTTTCCAGCCAATCGCAACCATACACATCCCAGTCATGACGTCGCACACACATCTCACCCTGCTCTATTCTGTAAGCTGATTTGCTGGCCGCCAAAATGAACGGAAGCGCCGAAAAAGGCGCAATCTTAATAGATGATGCACAGATTTTAACCTAAATTATCGCGTAATCTAAAAATTTCGATCAACATAAAAACTGTGCCGATTTCAACTTTGTCGATAATAATCGCTCAACACTAGTCAGGGCATTTGACCAACAGAACTACAGTAGGCATCTTGTTCACAAAGGCCCTATAGCAGCTGCCCTTTGGCAAGTGCAGTGCCCATTGAAAACTATGGGTAACAATTTACCTTATTGGATTGTTCTGCTTTGGCTCTAGAAATAGAGTAGAATCCTAGTCAGGAAATTCCATATTATTTCAAGATGTTCTAATTTAAACTACAAGGTTTTTTGTTTTTTTTAAGCAAGAAAAAAAATTAGGTTTTCCAGTCAAAAAAGTATGCTGAAGTGCATTGATATCAGGAAGCCCCACACAGGACAGAGATTGTGTAACAGGTTATGAGAAATCAAGGAGGTTATTTGGGGCTCTGTACTAGAAAACAGTCTGGGTCTCAAACCCTTAGAAAAATGTATTACAAAAAAACTAAAGAGCTTTAGGTTATTAGACAATAATAGGCTAAAATACCAAGTAAATTATAATAAGATACAACAGGAGCCACGTATCTTTATTTATTGGAAATAGCTTAAATAAAACTGTCCAAACTTATTTTATTTTATTTAAATTCACCCAAAATATATATTTTTTTAATAAAAAATTTAATCAACATTTGGAATCAACATTGTTTAGTTTGAGAATAATGCACATTTTTTTTTCTTGCAATCCAACCTACGATGCAGTCTATTCAATGCCATCCAATACAAATCATCTCTATCTCACAATCACTTCCTCCTGCTGACAGAAGGGGTCATTTCTAAATACTATTATATCTGGGTATTCGTGCTTCTCCAAAGGAACTGACAATATATCTCTCAGCACTGGCATTTATCCACTTTTATCCTAGTATTACATAGTTTTGAGCGATACGGGACACTATCCAAATTGTTTTCCATCAACTAGCAAATATAGGAAAAGCTCTACAAGAATAGGGTCATCAGCGAGAATGGAACCTTTCCCCGTCCAACAGGCTTGGAACGGTGACAGCCGAATTTTTCTGCATCGTTTAGTTCTATTAACGCCCCAGAACTAGAATATTCCAACAGTTTTTATTTGATTGGAAATAAGTCAGGAGGTTTTCACCTTGTTTTTAGGGAAACCTCTCAAAATATCAACACTTTTTTCTATACATTTTCAATATCTATATTTTTTGGGTTGTTGATTGACCAATTCATGACCAGGACCATTAACCCCTTCCTGGCCAGGTTAATTTTCATTTTATTTAGGACCTGCAGGTTTGAATGCTATGACACTTTTTCTTAGTCGGTTAAGTTACTAATTTATTTGTTTTTTTTTCTCTGTGATACATAAGGCTTTTTTGTGTAATTTTTACATGACACTTTGGGCGACATGTATGATCGGGTTTTTCACCCTTTTTCTGGCGTACAATGCACCTACGTGAGTGGCTACGATGTCTAATGCACCTAATGAATGTGTTAGGTACATTGTTCGTAAGACTCTACACTTTCAAATGCGCTGAACATGAGGGGGTGTTCTGGGGCGTCCTGGGGATGTTCTGGGGTCATCGCACCACACTCATAACATTAGACACATATAAGAATGTGTTCGGCAAAACCAGGCGCATTAATGCTCGGACAGGCAGACCTATTCCAATGTGATCTGCCTGAGCCTGAGGAGTCGCAGTGGAGACAGATTAACTGTAAGGGGCAAAAATGTCCAATATTTCTCAACTTCCACCAGTGCAATAATAACAAGTAATTTCTGATAAATATCAAACTGTATAAAATTAAATTATTTAAATTTAATGAAAAATGTGATCATATAAAATTAATATAATGTATAAAATGTATTTAAATATTATAGAATCTAAAAATAATTCTACATTAAAAAACACATTGATTATTTTGTTTGGATTTTTATATTTAAAATTTTTATAAAATTTGAAATGTATTTTTGCTGCTCTCACCCTTTATTCTACATACAGCAAGAGACGGCACAGCACAGGTATTGCTGGGACCTGAGGTCCACCAAGCAGGATCAGTCCCATAGTTTCTATCACTGACATGCTATTCTAATGACTTCTCTTATTTCCAGCCTATCTATGGCCTTTATACATGTTTGGGGCATTACTAATGTGCCTAAGTTCCATAATGCGCCAAACACACAGGAGAGGGGCGGGAACTTTAGACTCCATTTATAATCACACAGGAACCACTTTCATACATTCGGGGGCATTATACACTGAAAACGAGACTCGACAATTCACTTCGACTTGCCTCCCTTCATACATGTTGCCCTTTATTTTAAAATTTAATTTTTTTTTTGTTTTTTGATGTCTCTGTTTTCAAATTTTTTATTTATATTTGTAAACAGCAGATATGGCGCTAAAATAAGTTTTGTAATGGTGTTACTTTTACATCATGTCTGTTTACATATGGGTAATGTAAAGTTATAAGGTTTGCAAGGTGTTGGGGCAGGGGCTAAAAGTTGTGGTTTAGATTGTTAGATTTTTCTTATATATTTTGTGTTTTAATTTATTTTTTTTACACATTATGCCCTCTCCACCCTTCCCTTCCTTTCACCTTTCCCTTTTTTTCCAGATAACTTTTTTATTTTTCCTGATTTCATGCAAATGAAGTACAGGGAAAATACAGACTGCAGAGCTGACCTGAACCTTTCATTAAAGATGAAATGCATCCATATTTGTGCACCACGGATGGAATTAAGCAGCAAACAAAGAGTAATGTCTATCCCGGGAAACAGTTTATTATCTTGGGTATTATAACCACATTCCCCAAAAATTTTTCCAGAGTGTTGATTCTATTTCCTGGAAGGAAAATAAAAAATGCGAGACAAAAAAATATATTCGCTTTTTCTAAAAAGTGTGCATCTTAAATAAAAAAATCTTTTTTTATAATAAATTTGGAACATTAATAATTATAAATAATTTGGAACACATAAATCAGGTTGTCTATTCCTAAAAATATATAAATAATTAATAAATAAATCAAAACATGGAAGTTTCGGGGCTCACACTCACTGAAAATGAAACTTGTCAACCCAGATATAATGAATTGTGATGCTAACTGGGATGCTCCAATGGTAGTGGTGAGTCATAAATAGAGTCATAATGCGCTACTACTGCTAGTACTTCTGTTACTACTACCACTTCTACTATTATTACTATTACTACTACTACTTCGACTACTAATACTACTTTTAATACTACTTTTACTATTACTATATCTAGTACTACTATTTCTACTATTATTACTATTGCTTCTAATACTACTACTATTATTACAACTACTACTTTTAATACTACTTCTACAACTACTTCTACTATTATTACTTATTTCTAATACTGCTACTACTACTGTTATTACTATTACTTCTTCGTCTACTACTTTTACTATTATTACTATTTCTACTCCTACTACTTCTACTATTATTACTATTACTACTACTTCTACTACTACTATTTCTACTACTATTTTACTATAATTCTACTACTACTACCTCTACTTTTATTATTATTTCTAATACTTCTACTATTATTACTATTACTACTACTTCTAATACTACTACTTCTACTACTATTTTACTATTATTCTAATACTACTACTTCTACTATTATTACTATTTCTACTACTTCTACTACTACTACTCCTACTATTACTACTTCTACTACAAATTCTACTATTATTACGATTTCTACTACTACTTCTACTATTTCTACTATTATTACTATTTCTACTACTACTTCTACTATTATTACTATTACTTCTAATACTACCACTCCTTCTACTACTACTTCTATTACAATCTCTACTATTATTACTATTTCTACTCCTACTACTTCTACTATTATTACTATTACTTCTAATACTACTACTATTATTACAACTACTACTTTTAATACTACTTCTACAACTACTTCTACTATTATTACTTATTTCTAATACTACTACTACTACTGTTATTTCTATTACTTCTTCGTCTACTACTTCTACTATTATTACTATTACTACTACTTTTACTACTACTATTTCTACTACTATTTTACTATAATTCTACTACTACTACTTCTACTATTATTACTATTTCTAATACTTATACTATTATTACTATTACTACTACTTCTAATACTACTACTTCTAATATTTTAATATTATTCTAATACTACTACTTCTACTATTATTACTATTTCTACTACTTCTACTACTACTACTCCTACTATTACTACTTCTACTACAAATTCTACTATTATTACGATTTCTACTACTACTTCTACTATTAATACTATTACTTCTAATACTACCACTCCTTCTACTACTATTACTTCTACTAATATTACTATTTCTACTACTATCACTTCTACTATTGTTACTATTTCTACTACTACTTCTACTATTATTACTATTACTTCTAATACTACCACTTCTTCTACTACTACTTCTACTACAATCTCTACTATTATTACTATTTCTACTCCTACTACTTCTACTATTATTACTATTACTTCTAATACTACTTCTACTACTACTAATTCTACAGTTTCTATAACTACTACTCCTACTACTTTTTCTACTACTACTTCAACTACTTTTTCTACTACTACCACTACTATTACTAGTATTATACTACTACTACTTCTACTATTATTACTTCTAATACTACTTCTTCTTCTATTTCTGTCTTATTCCTCCTCCCTTGTAGACTGAAAACTCTCGTGGGCATGGTCCTCTCTCCATCTTTACCAGTTGTTAGTTATTTAGTGCTATCATTGTACTTCGGTCCTATGTTATGTCTATCGCCCCTTTGTATGAGCAGAGCTCTGCAAATATTAGCGCGTTAAAATCAATAATAATAATTAGTCGAGTCCGCGGGAGGTTTTCTTAGAGCCACATAAGTACCAGAATCCTTTGTGGCTCTTTTGTTTTCCAGATCTCACCTGAAATGAAGAGGACAATGGACGAGCATTAAACTAATAAAACATTGTGATGCTGACTGTGTTTTTGTGCTACTAATAATCAGCCTCGGAGTCATAAAGCTTCCTCTCAGCTGTTTTTGACTTAAGAGCTTATCCAAAATCACGCTGGGGGATGTCATATCCCAAAGACAGTGGCCCCTGCTGGATTACACCTGGAAATATTGTTTGAAATACTCTGCTCTTACTCATGGTTACTGGAAGCAACAAGCTTCAAAGAATGTCATTATATTCTCTATGAAAAAATGATAAAAACAAATATACATTTTAGTGCGTTTCACATCAAAAGGCTTTACTATATCAAAGGCGGATTCATTTGCATTTTCACTATCACCACTTTCATAAATGTAAAAAAAATGGCCTTTGATTTCAGCAGAATATGAATTTATGTCATTCGTGCTTACATACTGTCAGGTCTATATTCAACAGGAGAGCCAAGAATAGAAGAATGAGATAAAAGATAGATAGATAGATAGATAGTTAATAGAAAGGGGATAGTAGATAATGGGATAGATGATAGATAGATAGATAGATAGATAGATAGATAGTTTAGATAGATAATAGATAGATAGATGAAAAAAAGTGAGATAGATAGATAGAAGATAGATAGATAGATAGATAATAGGATAAATTTAATAGATAGATAGATAGTAGTGATAAAAGAAGATAATAAATGGTAATAGAAGTGAGATAGATAGATGAAATAGTAGATATGAGATAAAAAGATAGATAGATAGATAATGATAGATATGATATATATAATATATATTTTTTATATATATTTTATATAATATATAAATAATAATTATATAATATAAAAATTTTAAAAATTAATATATATTATATATAAAGCTGGGGAAAAAATGATAGATGATCGATGATAATAATGAGATAGATAGATAGGTATAGAGATAGATATAAATAAATAGATATGGATGTAGATTTGGATAGAAGATATTGGATAAATAGATATAAAGATAAAAAATTTTTGATATGAGATGATAATAGATTTTGGATATATAGATTTTGGGAAGTTTAGATAGATTTTAAAGATATATTTTTTTATATATATATACACTCCCCGGCCACTTTATTGGTACACCTGCCCAAAAGCTCGTTAACACAATTTCTAATCAGCCAATCACATGGGGGCCAACTAGTGAATTTAGGCATGTAGACATGGTCAAACAATTCCTGCGTTTTAAACCGGCTCAGTTGGGGAAAAGGTATTTTGATTTCCTTTGAACGTGGCTGGTTGTTGGTGCCCCAAAAGGGGGGGTCTGAATTTCAGAAACTGGGTGATCTCCTGGGGTTTTCCCCCACAACCATCTTAGGGTTTACAAGAATGGTCCCAAAAAAAAAAAAACATCCCGTGAGCGGCAGTCCTGTGGGCGGAATGCCTTTTTTGATGCCAGGGTAAAGGGAATGGGCAAAAACGGTTTGAGTGAAAGAAAGGCAAAAGTGACTCAAATAGCCACCCTTACAACCAAGGAGGCGAAGAGCATCTCGAACCCCAGTAGGCCATTTGAGGGGAGGGCTACGACAGAAGACCACCCGGGTGCCAAAAATTTCAGCTAAGAACAGGGAAAATTTAGGCTCCCAAATTTTCCCCGCTCATCGAAAAATTACAGTTTTTGAAGATTTGGAAAAAACGTTGCTGGTTTGATGATCTCGATTTCTGCTCGACATTCTTTGGTAGGGGAGGATTTGGCGTCAACAACATGAAAGCAGGATCCACCTGCCTTTATCAACGGGTTCCGGCGGTGGTGGTGGTGTCATGGTGGGGGAATTTTTTCTTGTCCTCTTTGGGGCCCCTTGGTACCAATTTAGCATCGTTGCAACACCTTTGGGAATCTTTTCCCCGAAGAAAAATGAGGCAGTTTGAAGGCCAAAAAGGGGGTCCCAACCCGTTTAAGGGGGGTGTACCAATAAAGGGGCCCGGTGAGTTTTATAAAAATTTTTTTTAAAATTTTATATTTTTATATTATTATTTTAAATATATTTTTATATAATATATAAAATTTAAAATTTTATAAATTTTTGAGATAGTAAATGATGGAATAGATAAGGGGGGTAGTAGTTGATAATTTGATAGATAGATAGATTGATGATATGTAGATTAGATAGATAGATAGGTAGATAGATAGATAGATAGAATAGATAGATAGATAAAAGTGAGATAGATAAATAGGTAGATAGATAGAAGTGAGATAGAAATGATGGGTAAATAGAGAAAAACAGATTTAAAAAATAAAGCAATATGCTGAAGTACATATTTTACCAATATGTATCATTATAGAACATCAGACTAGTGTAACAGCACACCAGGTGGTTTGGCATGGTATTGCAGGTAAAACTTATTAGTTATTTTAGTGGGGAAGTTCTAAAAAATCTTTGTAAGAACATTTTGGTAATGGGATTGTCTACATCAGGCATGTCAGAAAACAGGCGCATTAAATGAATGTATCGTACGTCTGAATGTATGGACTGGTCATAAATCTGGCGTCTGGTACCTTGCATTGTAAAATTGATGTACCTAATCTAGGCAAAGCATATTTAGTGCATGCAATCATTGGCATATAATCGATGTGCCAGGTATATAATGCGCCTGGTTTTGGACAGTTCATTTATATAGAGAATAGGGCGTCAACAGTTTTTTTTAGCGCAAAATACACCAAAAAGTATAGTAAAAAAAAAAAGTAAAGCAAAGTTTTAAGGGAGAAAATATAGGTATAGTCCCTAGAATGTATCGAAATCGGACACAGAATTAATACTAGTAAAGATTTTTATTTTTCTTGATTTATTGTTTTTCATAGCGAACAGGTAAACAAGATGGAACCAGGCGCAGTCATACATCATTTGTATATTATTCACAGTCATAGGATCAGTCATGAGCAAAGATCGTTCATAACGGCCGTATTCATTGTCATCCAACTTTTCCAGAAATTCACTTCTATTTTTACTGGGGGGAAGGTGGCATCTACATATATATATATTTATTTATTTATTTTGCTTCATGTGCCTCTCATTATAGTCTAGGGTCTTGTTGTATAAAGTACAGGAAATGAAGCAGCCCAGTCCTGCAAAAAGTGATAATTGATTAATTATTTAAAAAATCAATTGGAGTTAATTAGAATGTTTATTTCCTTTTTAAATACCCCGGCGGACGCTAATGATGTCAATGAACGATGATATAGCAAGTGATTACAGATGAAGACATATTTAAAGAGAGGAAGCATGCGAGAAGTCATCAAAAGATCAGGGGTCAAACGATTCTATTTTATGTATTATAAGGAAGAGCTGCCTGGCATTGGAAAGAGGGGTCTGCTCTCTCTTCAGGAATAGCGACACTCCTCTCCTCGGGTGGAGTCTGGTATTACAGTGCAATTAAATAGGGAGGAGCTGTAAGAAAACAAAAAAACAATGTGTTTTGAAATATAAGAGTAATAATAAAATAAAAGATTTTAGATATTGATTATAGACAGATAGATAAAGAAGAGATATGATAAGATAGATATGAGAATAGATAGATAGATAGTAGTTTACAGTAGATAGATAGAGTAACATATAGTGTATTTGATATAATATAGATATGTAGATATATAGAAAATACATTTCAGTAATAGTCTATACAATCTCCATATCTTTTCAATCTATCTATCTATCATCTCATATTTATATTTCTATCTATCTACACACATACATGTGTGTTTAGTATATATATAATATAATATATACTATATTTATATATAATATATTTTATATATATATTAATATATATATATTTTTATATTATATATTTTTTAATTTGTGGTTTTGCAATCCTAGACAACACATTGATGTTACGCAATTAACTAAATATTAGAAATTAAGATTTTATGATCGTTTCTTTGTGTTTTTAAAGTTCTTATTATCGCAATCACCAATAGGAAGTCTTGCATTCCACATTTCAGTTAAGTTTGACTGAAAGTTTGAGCGCTTTGGTTCAGGTTCACCCAATTGACCATAACCCTAATCATATGTTGGGGTTAGGTGTTTGTATTTTAACTGGTTTGCAGGGCTTCACGCAGAGGCATAACTAGGATTCATAGGGCCCGTAACAAAATGAGATGGAGCCCCACCACCGAACGACAATAAACTAAAACAGCAGCAGAAGTAGCACTAATTGAAGGTATAAATAATACCATCATATATATCAGGGGACCTGCATTGTGGAGCTGAAGAGCAGAAAGACACCAACTACCAGAGGTGTAACTTAAAGCTCCAGGGCCTCAGTTCAAAATCCATAACAGGGCCCCCACCTACCATGAGCCAATTAGAATATTGGTATCTCCTTATGCGATAGAGGGGCCTAAGACTCCAGGCCGCAATAGCAACCGCTACTCCTGCTCCCCATATAGCTATGCCCATGCCAACTACTTATTCCTGACAATAAGAAACAATGTTCATGTACATGAGTAGGGCCTCCTCAACCTCTGGGCCCCATTGCTGTCTCTATATTTGCTATGGCTATAGTACCAGACTCGTCCCCTCCAGTCCTGTGGCGCCCACGCTCTGATGTCACTTCTCGTCCTGTAGATGTAGCAAAGATAAACTTGACAGATAATGCACCATAATTAGAGATGAGCGAGCAGTAAAAAGTTCTAGTTTGATTAGAACCTCAAACTGTGTTCTATTCGAACTAGAACCCCATAAAAGTCAAAGGGAGAAGATGTTCTGGTTAATTTTTATACCTATACATGTGAGGAGAAGCTGGAATTACCATCCATAACAGTAACCTGGATACGTGGAACAACTTAGTGAAGAAAATTTGACTCTAAGAGTCACAGTAATAACTGAGAGGCTAAGATACTTCATTCCTTTCAATGGCTGAAAAGATGAGGCCATCTTGCAAGCAGGGGTGTAGCTATAGGAGGTGCAGCGGTAGCAGCTGCTATGGGGCCCTGCATCCTGAGGGGGGCACAAAAGCCTCTTTGACACATAGGAGATTTGGAGACGGTGTGTTATACAATTACTGAACCCCCAAACTGCAAAAACAGAACTTTTGGATGCTGAGTATGAATTTTCAAATCCAAGCCCTCTGTATAATATATATCCATGTATATGAGACTTAGGCGTTATGTGAGCCTGAAAATGTCGCTAAATAACAGCTTCTGTGTGTGGGAAAGATGCAGCCAGTAATACCAAACTCCCTACCAATTGCTGTCTAAGGAGGAAAATGCTATCTAACTAAGAGCAGTATGTATAGTACAGAGAGTGAGCTGAAAATCGCGTTCACAAGGCAATACAGTGAAATATACATAACATGGTCATGTGATTTTAGCAGCGAGTGAGAGCCCTACACCTCATCGATGACATTTCTTACACTTCTCTGTGCTCTGCACTGATTGGAGGGCCGCCAAAAGTGCAGAAAGGTGATTGGATGGCCACCAGAAGTGCAGAAAGGGGATTGGATGGCCGCCAAAAGTGCAGAAATTTGATTGGATGGCGCCAAAAGTGCAGAAAGCCGCTGAAAACGAAGCTGATAATGGCGTGTGAAACTAGAGCTTTATTCAAACAAACAGTAAAATGTTTGGTTTGAGTTCTAAAAATTCAAGAAGTTGTACTAGAACTTAACTTTTCTAGAACAGTTCGATCAAAACTAACCATAATATCACAGCCCAGAAGGTCATCAATGGTTTTCAATGGCTTCAATCCAAGAACAGGAAGCCATGATGCAACAGTCAAGCTAAGCTCTGCTACATCCATAAATCATGACCGATGTCACCTTTAGTCCAACATCACCTAAAGTAAATTGGACCTGAAGTGACGTCAGAGCGCAACTGCTTTGGGACCAGAGGCACCAGGGACAGGAGTGAATGGGGATCAGTCAAAGGGGTTTTACCATAGATGAATATCTGCTGCACAGGTCGCTCTCAGCTAGCCGGCCATGCATGAGAATGAGGAAGGCGGCGGTATCAGACGTCCTCTCTATTCACTTCTATGGGAGTTCCCCATAGAGTCATCCACACTAACTCTATATTTGGAACTCCCATAGAAAGGAATGGGGAGGACATCTGCAGGTGCCACCCTTCTGATTCTCATGCATGGTCGGCTCACACCTAGCTACAGCTAGAGACCTGTGCAGCGGATATTCATTTGTGGTAAAGCCCCTTTAAGTCCTGCTGACCAGTTCAACAAGAAATTCTAATCTCACTTTAAGATAAAGGTTAGGTTTATGGTCAGGATTAGGGCCAGGATTAGGGTCAGGTTTAGGGTCAAAAAGAAAAAAAATTGTTCGAGACGTCCCAAAACCAAACTTTTTCACATTTTTGTTAAAACCAATGTCAAACTGACCAGGGGCAAATTCAGTCCACACTAGTTATTCCCATGACCCCTGCTTCCCCCTCCCTATTCATAGGGGCAGTTATCAATGGAGAGTTCCCATTAATCCACAAAATACAGTTTATTGTTTGGGATCAGATCATAGAGCCAGAGGCAGAACTTAAAACTCGTGGGCCCTCGTGCAAAAAGTAAAATGGCGGCCCCCAGCGACCATGTTCCATTTACAGTATCTCCTTAGGTGGCTGGAGGGCTATTGGGCCCCCTCAGGCTCCAGATCCCGGTATGACTGCTACCGCTGTATCCCCTATAGCTGCGCCCCTGCTTAGAGCCCAATGATCAGCAGATACAACACAGCATCTGTACATAAGGTTGTCCTACTGCACCGCAGCGCCATCGGAATAAAATGGGTGCAGTTGAGCTGCGGCACCAAAAACGACCACATGGATCAATGGCCTCAGGGGACATTCCTGGAACCCCCTTTAACATTTAGAAATGAAGCCGTTGAATTGATTAAAAGAGAGATTTCTCATGTGCTTTTTTTTTAATAAACTCAGATTACTCTGTTTGCAGCTTGTTCATCACATATTCTAGAGGTTTTGACATTTTTGGGACAGACGTTGTGAGAGAAGGGTTTCCAGTCTCACGATGATCACATAATGTATTTCCCATATTTCCAGGCTCAGTGGAATATAGAAAAACATTACAGGAAACCTACGTGAACAAAACACAGATCATAACTGTGCAAGGATGTTCAGCAGGAAGGACTGCAGTGATAAAGTTATAACTTTAGGTAAGATATGTCTTAATATATTCTACATAAAACTGCAGGAAATCTGACATTTGCCTGAAGCCATATGTTCTATGTCTTCATACACAGTATACATACACCTATGTCATCCTCTATTTGTATGTATGTGTTTATTTATATCTATAATACAGATAGATAGATGTATAGGTAGATATAAGGATAGATAGACAGACAGACAGATAGATAAATAGATAGATAGATATGAGATAGATAGATAGATAGATAGATATGAGATAGATAGATACATAGATATGGGATAGATAAATAGATAGATAGATATGAGATAGATAGATAGATAGATAGATAGATAGATAGATAGATGGATAGAGTTTGTAGAAAAAAATTGGCGGACCCGGCGCATGTGCAGGTGTAGAAAGAACGCCAATAGTGCAGGCGATACTGTTACAAATATCTATTTTATTTTTTTAAAGTCATGCAAAGGTATGAACCTTCGCAGTATTAAAAAATAACAGATAAAAACCTAACGCGTTTCGCGCTTATAAACAGCGCTTCATCAGAAGCGATATCCTGGCCGGGTCCACCATTTTTTCTCTACAAACTCTATACCGAGCTCAGCGAGAGATTTACCCGCTGAAGGAACCAGTATCCAGGGCTGCCGTGTTAAGGGCCACGGACCAAATAGCCCTGTATGCGTTTGAGTGTTGTGCCTCTAAAGTAGTTGCACAACACCACAAGGTGAGCAGAAAACTTTACTTATCTAATTTTTTATATTTTTAACTTGCTACACTATTGTGCGCCCCCTTGCTTTTTTTTTTCTTCCTAGATAGATAGATAGATAGATAGATAGATAGACAGACAGATAGATAGATAGATAGATAGATAGATAGACAGATAGACAGACAGACAGACAGACAGATAGATAGATAGATAGATAGATAGATAGATAGATAGATAGATAGATAGACGTTTAGATAGATAGTATTATCTATCTGTCTATCTAGAGAGAGCTTCCTGCTTTCGATCTTGGCAGCATGTAGCTTATGATGGAAGTCACACGTGGTGCGCTGGCTTGGTGGGTATAGAAGGTGTGTGATAGGCTGTCTGTCCTCATATCCCTCGCTATTGAGCTGTTAGCGGCTGTTGTGGTGAAATTGTATTATTGGACAAATAGCACCACTATATATAAGCAACCTGGAGACTGTAGAGCACCACGCGCCATTGATGTGAGGGGTGAGCCTATTTTTGATGTCAGCTTTAGTTGTTTAACGGCCATTGATGCACAATGTTAAAGGGTTTCCATAAAGTGACGTCACATTTCCGGTTTGTATCAATGCTTTAGCCATGTGGCCCATTCAGTGATTTCCCCTGCACAGTGATGTCCCATCAACCTGTTGTATTTGGAACTGCAGCGTGGCCCTAATTCAAGGGAATGGACTATTCTATTGTTTGAGAAGCCCCCTGATCCCCAGTGATTCCTCCATGATCAATAACTGATAGCATCACCAAGCCACATAGCTTCACTTTATCACATTGGAATATCCACTGTAACATATTGTGCAGAAGGCTCATCCCTGTAATGATAGGGTCAGAATGAGCCCTAATGCCCCTGTGACCTCTTATAGCTTCCGCCTCCTGAAGACAAGAAGGCTGCCTTACTATTTCTAATTATTTTCTTTCGTGTTTTTTTAGTTTTTTTTTTTCATTTTGGAGCTGTTTTCTCCAATGTCATGGAGTGCAGCACTTGTGGAAGGAGACAGTGCGAGATTTCTTCACACATTACCCTGCAGGAAGTTAATGAAACATATTGGACATTATTTTTGAGCCTTCAGAGGAATCCCACCTGAGACCCCCCGCGGTACGTGTGATTTTCTCCACAGCTCACACGCTGTATTGATGCCAAGTATTTTCATGAACATCAGGGACAAACTTACACATTCGGTTTCTGATAGTAAAATAAGTGAATGTTCATATGATGGTTTCTAGCATTGAGAAACTCCATTGCAGGATCCGCGGCAGAGATCTGAGGCGTCCCCTGGATTTCTGTTATGGATGGTTTCATTTGTAGAGGAGGTTTGCTCCTGATTTTGATCTGGAAGAGCCCCGCTGAGATGAGGCTCATTCATGGATTGGCTATCGAGTGCAGATCCCAGTGTGATCCTGCAACAAAGAGGTGGCAAAACCAGGATTTCCGGTCCATGGAGGCAGGACTGGGACAAGGTATTCTGGTGCCCTAGGCAAATAAGGCACAAAGCGCCCCCTAAATAGAAATTTTAGCCCATTCCATGCCTCCTTGTGCCCCCTTTTCTGCCTGGGATGAAGTGGCGCCCTGGGCGGTCGCCTACCTTTGTCTACCCATCATCCCGGCCCTGCATGGAGGAGAAACATCTGTGCTGTAGTTGACAGTGTGAATTATGGTGGAACTTCCCATATAATAAGAACCGGGTAAAAGGGCCCCCCCAAAAAATTTGCTTTTTTTGGGCCGGAAACATGGACCCCAACGGGCAAACACGGCTTATTTTCATGCATAATTGCACGCGCATTTTGCCGTGTATTGCTCTTTATATGCGGTGAAATGCGTGGTGCAATTACGGTAATCCATAGCTCTCATAGAGAACTATGGATTACGTGTCGTACTGTACATGCGTGGTGAGAATTGACATGTGAATGGTTCGGCAGCCGGCTTCTCCCGTGCTTTGGAATTACACGCTGATCAACGCGTGGTTCCAAAACACACGGCGTATTGCGTCGCAATAAGCCATGTGAACATAGCCTTATGGTGTGCATTATATTGCTGGCACTGTTATGGTGTGCATTATATTGCTGGCACTGTTATGGGGGTTTGGTGCACTTTTATATTGGTTGGCACGTTTAGCTATTTATGGTAAGCAGTTTATGATTGGCACTGCTATGTTAAGCAGTTTATGGTTGGCACTGCTATGGTGGGCACTGTTATGGAACGGGGGCCAATATTTATTGTATGGTGGTGTATGGATGGCACTACTGTTATTTGGGTTCAGGTTTGGCCTGAGCACTTTATTTGTGGTTCGGTTCTGTGTGGCTGGGACTGTTATGGTGAGTGGTGTATGGGTGGCTCTGTTATGGTGTCAGTGTATGGTTGGCACTGTTATGGTGGGTGCCGTATGGCTGACACTGTTATGGTGTCAATGTATGACTGGCACTGTTATGGTGTCAGTGTATGGCTGGCACTGTTATGATAGACAGTGTATAGCTGGCACTGTAATGGTGGTCAGTGTATGGTTGGTTCTGTTACAGTGGTCAGTGTGTGTATGGTTGGCACTGTTCTGGTGGGAACTGTATAACTGGCATTACAAGGGACATATATACTATTTTACGCTACTTCAATGAGCAATCCAGTAAAAAACTGCTTCTGTATTATCTCTGGGTTTCTGGAGTACTCACTTCTGACACATTCAGTCTGACACATTCAGTCTGACACAGTAATTTCTGACACCAGAGAGGTGGAGATGATGGAGAAGAGGCTATATATGTGTGTTACTCTGAGTGGTTATATATATATATATATATATATATAATATATATTATATATATATATATATATAGATATATATATATATATATATATATATATATACATACATATTTATACTACATAATACATTATATATATATACGCACACATATATATACCACATATATATATATATATAATATACTGTGTGTATATATATATATATATATATATGTATATATATATATATATATATACTTACATATTATATAATTATATATATGATTATTATATATATATATGGCTCTCAAGTCTTCGTGGAAACCAGTTCAGTGAAATAGGTAAGGGTGCCCATGTCACTTGGTATAGATATGATTCTCCCCTACTCCCCCAGTGAACACTTGGTGGAAGGTGGTGGTGCAAGGTGCCTTTCATGTATACAGACAGGAGAGCAGAGAGCAGAGTGTGTCCTCTAATAAATGTGTCCTCTTTATTTTACAGCAAGCTGTTACACACATAAATCCTCTCTTTTTATTACAGCTCTTCCTCAACTAGAGCAGCCAGCAGCAGGGAGTGGCCCTCTAAAATAGTCCCTTTGAGATGCCACCTTTGACTGCAAGGAGTATTCTCTTTCACCTCAAGAGAACTGGCAATCTTCTATATCTTCCTATAAGTCGAGCTTTGACTACAAGGAGTTCTTGTTCCAAACCCCAGGAGAATTGGTTTTGAGTTTGCTTAGTCAACAGGTCCACAGGCCAACGCGGGACTGACTTTGCACTATCTCAATAAAATTCCAGGAGCCTCCCACACTAACCAACTGCAGCTCCTTCCAGATAATTAATTATGCAAATTCTTCTTAAAATATCTGTGGCTAGAAAATAAAGCTGGGCCTGCTCTCTGCAGTCTGACCAGTAACTCAGAGCAGAGGGTCAGGGCATCCCATCCAGCCTGTACACATCAACCACTCAAGAACCACTAGCACTAGTTACTAAGACCTATTTATAACATCACCCCCCTCTTGTTACCTTAGAGAATAGACCCTGCTGCCAGCTACACTTAATAGAAACTCTTTCAAGTAATCAGTTTCAAGTATTGCAGACAACATAATCATAATGACATTGTCGTTCTCATACACACAAGTATTTCACAGGGCCCAGGGTTCATCTGGAGGTAAGTAACACACACTAAATTAACATACTGCAGAGTTACTAAGCCTAGACACAGCTTCATCAATACATACATTACCAAAAAACACAAACAGAAAGTGTTAATCCTGTACATCTCATCTAGCTAAAGTTGTGCAACCCACAAAGACTATAATGAAAATAGGCGCTCATATCCTATTTCTGGAGCACCGAGCAGGGGACTCACATACCAATCTGTGGCCATCCCTAAAGTGAAACCAAGGCCTCTCAGCCATGATGAGTATTTATAATTGAAGTGCCATAAAGGTATCTCTCATAAAGAATGAGGAATAGTCCTCTAAGACTGACTGTGGCCCCTGGATAGGTACAATATGACAATGTGGCTCCTTGACTAGAAAATGGTCTGCACCTCTGCCCTACATGGCTTTTGTGTGAAGTCCAATGTGGAATTCGCTTGTGTGTGCATACCCTTAAAGGGGTTGTCTAATCTCAAAGTTTTATAGAACGCATGAATGAAATAATGCTGCTTTGCTCTGTCACTTCCTGGTCAAGCTGTCTGTAATTAGCATATGAGCTCTGTGCATTCAGACCTCTGCTAATTAGATAAATCTCATGCTGTCAGAACCAGGGAAGCTTATGAGTTAAAGTAAATAGCAGTTATTATTTTCTTTTGTCTGAAAGATCAGATAACAAACAAGCTCTCACTGCAGTTCTGTGCTGCCGCGATCTGTGTGAAGACATCACTCCCTGTTACCAGATCGAACAAACAGAAGAGGAGAAGAAATACACAGGTCAGTCACTTGGGGAACCAGAAAGCCCTCAGATGGTGATACAATCACTTGTAACTCCTCAACAAAAAAAATAAACAAAGCAATATATTTGGAAAACGTCTTCATTTAGTTTTCCCTATATGTTGAAAGGTAATCTTTGTAGTGAAACAACCCCTTTAAACATTAGCTGCATTTCACACCTAATACTTTCTGTACAAAATGATCAAGCAATTTAAGTCAGTCAATCAGCTAAACAAACATTATTCCGATATATGCAAAACCCAAATTACTTCTTTAAATATTAGATTTATAAGTTTAAAACATTGGGTTGCAGAGCTAGTTTGCCCCTTTTCTTCAGATATTGGTGTGCAGCTCTTGTTTGCCAACATATAATCTGTAATACAGTGCCAAGAAAAAGGGTAACAATGTTTTGAACTTTTGACTTTCAGGCTCCATATCTCACCATCCTCTACAACTCTGAATGTGAGGCTACCATCATTTTATAAAAAATCATCTTATCTATCTCATACATCAATTTGACTTGCAGATATCTAGCATATGCTTAGTTTTTCAGATTCTTGTCATGTACCTGCATTGTTACTGTTTTGCTCCTGGTGGTGGAGCAATCTTTTTCTTCTGGTTACTACAGATTATAACTAGTGTTGAGCGATTATTATCGACAAAGTTGAAATCGGCAAGGTTTTTATGGTGATCGAAATTTTTAGATCATGCGATAATTAAGGCTAAAATCTGTGCATCATCTATTAAGATCGCGCCATTTTCGGCGCTTCCTGTAATTTTGGCGGCCAGCAAATCATTTTTCAGAATTGGCAGGGTGA